>ML777027.1:713252-774341 GCA_009831015.1 Picea engelmannii
TTTCATCATCTTGAATCTTTTGTATTCTAGAATAGACTTCAATTTGATGTATCCAGTTATCTAACTTTTCAACGTTAACTTCTCCATTATAAAGTGGCAACTCAAATTTTATATCAAGCTTTAATGAAGGAATTTGCGAAGGACTTTTACCATGCCCATTGGGAAGATGTTTCGAACTTGAAGAAGAAGAAGAAGAAGATGATGATGGAAGAGGAGAGGGTGGTGGAGAAGCACCATTCCCTCCATCTCCGCCCGGAGTCATGTCACCACCGCCTCCCTTATGCATTGAAGGGTCCGAGCCTTCACCCTGCGACATCATGGTCCGTTCCATTATGAATTTCATCATATCTCTCATCTGTATGATAGTTTTCCTGAAGTCTGCTTCTTCATATGGAACACGTTCATGATCTTCTACATGTGCCATGCTTGGTGAATGTCTCTCTGCAACTTGCGGTGAATGAAATTGCTTCCTCCTCGTCAGATAAGAACTTGGATCCACAAGTTGACCTTCTCCTCTTATGATTTTCAACCTTGTGAGCATCAAAAACAAAACTTGCAAACAATCAAGTCTTCAAAACCAGTGCTCTGATACCAACTTGATCTAAAAATGAAGAAGACTTGAAAAACTTGAATAATTATTGCAAGTGAAATGTTATGTGTTTAATCCAACCAGATCAATTTGCAACACATAAATTAAGGATTACTTATGAGAAATACACATAGACAACAGCATAAAACATTGAACATCAACACATAAACACAACAACTTGATAAAGGAGTTCACCCCTCTCCGGGCTACATCTCCTGGTCCAGCTTCCAATGGATCATTATTATTAAATTTCTCAAAGTGCTCAAAAACATGCCTTACAATGCTCAAAATGACAAACCGACTACTCCAATGGCTCCGCAGCATCCCAAAACCTCTGTCTGGGCTCTTTTGGCACCTCAATCGGTCGAAAAATGAAGAAGTTAGCCTCCTTGAAGTCTCCCTCTTCAACTCTGCTGTCTCTGGTTCTACAAATTGTACTCCTCCTTGAGAAAACCTGTCTCACACGCTTATTTAAGCGTAAAAACTCAGTCTCGTGCATAACCGCGCATCAGTACAAACCGTAGGACGGTTAAGGGCGTGCCATCCCCTAACCGCCTAGGCACTTGGGCGCATGGCGCATGGAACCATAGGTTAGGCGCAAAAGTAGTT
Organism: Picea engelmannii; assembly: GCA_009831015.1. Classification (NCBI taxonomy): domain Eukaryota; kingdom Viridiplantae; phylum Streptophyta; class Pinopsida; order Pinales; family Pinaceae; genus Picea; species Picea engelmannii. The sequence continues at coordinate 714,451 of ML777027.1, forward strand.
TAACCGTTATAACTCCCGGGTGGTTAACCCACCGGTCAAACCATACACACATTAACCAAAGGTTATAACATTCCCATGCACATGTTTTAAATACAATGGAAACATATATATATATATATATATATATGCATTGCAATGTAATACATTGCAATACATTACAATGTAATATTTATAACGCGCGCGCCAAAGGTTTGGGTTTAACATATGCGGTCGTATGTACAACGATGTGTCCACGGGTCGGGGCTTAGCCCCGGCCTGTCCCCCTTTCCAACTATTACAACATATAAATTTAAATAAATGTGCGTTGGAATATGAAACAAGGAACACGGTTCGGCATAATGGTTAGCGGAAAATGCAAAGTCATATGTGGTGGGAGGTCCGAGGGTCGAATCCCGTGGCCTCCATTAGTTTTACATAGTCATTATAAGCCAACCAACGAGGGACATGTGGCACCCAAGCATTGGGCCACGTGCTCTCATACCATTTGCTGCCAATGCGACACATGTCATCACCGTATTCACCAAGGAACAACCAACCAACAACTGTCACATCACCTCCGTACTGTCTGTACGGTCCTGCCACGTCACCGTATGGACTGTACGGACAGGTACAGTCAGCATCCCAAATTTTTACCTGTTTGTCTTGGCGGACAGATCGCGATATCTCCTCCATACGGACTCCGTTTGCGAAAGTAAATATACCACCGGAATCAGGAAGACGAGACGAACGCAATGGCACTATTTTCGTCGCATTCCGAGCACTTTGAAAATTGAGAAAAATTTGATCCCCTGATCAGGAATGCATCAAGAAAATCAAAATTTGAATTGGTGCAATGTTGATTCAGGTGGATATCGGTGGCCACCCACCTTTTCCGACTGTCTCAAAATAATTTTCTGGCAATTTTGACAATTTACTATTTTTAGCAGGTTTTAACTTCCGGGGCCATTTTGAGGGCCTAAATGAAGGTTTTTTGAGATAAAGGATATTAATGATATCTGAAGGAATAATTGATCCCCAAAAATTAATCTCCTCGACGATACCTTTCCAACGAGCTATCATACACCTAAAACGAAGATTGTATGCAAAAGTTACGACCCTGGGAAGTTGATGTACTAACTTACCCAAACGGGGCTCACATGAATTTGGCACTTCATCTCCTAGGGTTAGGTTTTTGGATGTCTAGGGTTTTTGGAATTCCTGTTTATTGTAAAAAGTCCTTCAGAGCCTCATTGTAATCATCTTCTTGCGAATGCAAGTAGCCGTCACATCTCTTCTCGGAGATAAGCTGCCACCATTCTAGCGAGTCTTTCACTCTGTATTTTTACAGTCTCTGTACATTTATTTCATTAATAGAAATCATGGATTACTTTATATATGTGCTTATGGTTGCATATATGATACATTTATGTTATATTATTGAATATCTGTGATATCTCTGTGCATTTCTTTATTATATCTCCGATCTCATTTCGTGCCGAAAAGAATTCGGATCAAATGTGTCCTTCATAATTGATGAAGAAATAACCTGTATTCTATATGATGAAATGTTTTATGCTATGCATATTTCTAACAATAATTATTACATGCACATTTCTTGTAGAATTAGAGGTACAAAAAGAAACTTTAGTTCTTGTATGAGAACTGGATTCATGGAAGATACTCAAGGATATTACAACCATGAGGAAGAGATCAGAGGTTTGCATGTCAGCATGGGGAATGCTGAAACATAGTCAAATGGAAGAAGAGATAGGAAAGAACCTATCACTATGAGAAGTCTACATAAGGAAGTGCAGAGCTACATGGATGATAATGAAAATATTATAAAGGCTCAAGAAGAGATATTTCAAAGCTGAAATATGTTGCATAAGAAAGTTAACAAAGATTCTGGAACCAAGAAAGTAGCTAGTGCTAGACAAGTATCAACATCTAGATCCCATAGAAAAAAGGATGATCATGGAAATGATAAGAAATCAAGAAGCATGAGTAGGTGCCATCATTAGACAAGACAATCCACTAGAAGAACTCATGCAAGTTTAGGACCAAGAAGTAGCCTTAGTATGTCTCTTGTTCGAAGGAAAAGAAGAAGGCCCGAGGCAGACATCTTGCAAGGTGAACTTAGGAAAATAAATCCACCTACTTTCAATGGTGAACACTGAAAGGGTGAAGAGATCAAGGCCTGGCTGTTGGAAATGAAGAAATATTTCCAGCTGCATGATTACCCCTCCCAGGTAGAAGATAGAATTTCCACCTACCACTTGCAAGGAAAGGAAACCATGTGGTGGGATCAACTTAAGCAAGCCAATAACCTTGATGAGAAGAGAAATATTTATCCAAGCATTATTATGGAAGAAAGATGAAAGATTTCTTTGAACTCAAGTTGGGAACCATGACAACTAAGGAATATGAGAAGTAGTTCTTTGAATTGTTGAAGTATGTTGACTTCATCAAGGACGAGAAGATCAAAATCCAAAGGTTTCTAAGTGGGTTACCCTCCTTCTATAGTGAAAAGGTACAATATGATAATCCCAATACCTTGGAGGAAACCATAAGGAGAGTAAGGAACCTTTATGAGCAAAGCAAAGGAAGGCCAATTTTCCAAAAGGCTTGGAATGACAAGATGAAAGTGAAAAATGATCAAAGGAAGAAATTTTTTAAGCCACCATTTTTCAGAAATAACTCCCAAGAAAATCAACAAGGTCAGAAAACCCAAAATGAGAAAACAAATACAGATTTATTTATGAAAAGGCCAAGGAAACAACCTGCTTAATGTTGGGTATGTGAGGCAAATCACTTATATAGGGACTGCCCTCACAAAGGAGAAAGAATGAGGATTGTCCACAATATTCAGGAGGATGAAACAATGAAAGACATGGGAAGAAGCATGGCAAGGATTTTTATGTAGCCTTGGAGAACAAGAAGGAAAAGTATCAATCCCCCATGATCGAAGTGGAAGATAAGATTGATAACCAACCCATAGCAATTTTAATTGATTGTGGAGCTAACCATAGTTACATAAATGCTAACACTGTTGAAATATTTCACTTACAAAGAAGTAAGCATACAAAATCTTGGTTAGTTTAGTTAGCCAGGGGGCTAAGAGAAAGATCAATGAGTTGGTTAAAGATTTTCAAATAGACATGAATGGACTCAACATGAAGGTAGATGTAAAATCATACCATTGGGTTCGTATGACTGTCTAATTGGCATGTTTTGGTTGGAAAAACATCATGATGTCCTAGATTGTTACAACACGACAATCACATGTCTTAATGAGGAAGGGAAACAAGGCAAGATTCAAGGCATTTCAAGAGTTGTAGTTGTTAGAGAGATTTCAACTATACAGTGGAAGAATAGATTCATGAAGGGATGTCATATGTTTTCATCCCATATGGAGGAGGAAACCAAAGACAAAGTGGAAAGCATTGAATACCATCCAGTGTTGAAGCATTTTGAAGATGTTTTTTAGATAAATTCTAGGATTTCCACCAAAGAGAGACATTGATTTCTCTATTGATTTGGTTCCAAGAGTTGTCCCAATGTCTAAGACACCTTACAGAATGGGCACACTAGAAATAAAATAGTTGTAGATGCAACTTGAACAAATTTTGAGGAAGGGGTATACACGCCCAAGTGTGTCACCTTGGGGAGCCCCAATTCTTTTTGTGAAGAAGAAGGATGGAACCTTAAGGATGTGTATTTATTTCGTAAATCTTAATAAGGTTACCATAAAGAATAAGTATCCCTTGCCAAGAATTGATGATTTGTTTGATCAACTGAAAGGTGCAAGAATATTTTCGAAGATTGACATGAGATCATGCTATCATAAGTTAAGAATAAAGGAAGAAGACATAAAAAAGACAACATTCAGAACAAGATATGGGCATTATGAATTCACAATAGTGCCATTTGGACTATCAAATGCCCCAACATTTTTTATGTGTTTGATGATTGGAGTGTTCAAGGAGTACCTGGACAAGTTTGTAATTGTGTTCCTAGATGATATCCTCGTCTACTCTAAATCATAAGAGGAACATGAGCAACATTTACTAATGGTATTGCAAGTTTTAAGAGAGCATAAATTGTATGCTAAGATAATTAAGTGCATCTTTTATAAAAAAACAATTCACTACTTGGGGCATACAATTTCTACAACATGAATAAAAGTTGATCCTCAGAAGATAGAAGCCATTAGAGGATGGCCAACACCAAATAATTTCACAAAGGTTAGATCATTCATGGGTCTTTCTGGTTATTAAAGAAGATTCATAAAAAAAATTTCAAAGGCTGCAAGTCCAATCACTTCTTTGCAAAATAAGGGAGTGAAATTGAAATGGAATTCCAAGTGTGAAGAGAGTTTTCAATAGTTGAAGGGAATATTGACAAGTGCACCAATTTTGAAGATCGTAGATCCAAACGAAGATTTTTTTCTATGAACTAATGCATGCAAGGAAGGACTCGATGGAGTTCTTAGTCAAATGGACCATGTGGTATGCTATGATTCTAGAAACTTAAAAGAGCTTGAGAGGAGTTATGCTACACAAGACTTGGAGTTAGCAACAATTGTACATGCATTGAAAATGTGGAGGCATTACCTTATGGGTAATAAATTCAAACTAAGGACAAACCACCGTGGTTTGAAGAATTTGTTTGGAGAACCAACACTAAATGCCAGACAAACTAGATGGTTGGAATTTCTGAGTGAATTAGACTTCAAAACTAAGCATATAAAGGGAAAGGAAAATCAAGTGGTTGATGCACTCGATAGGAGAGTTCATGAAGTGCATATTGTAGCCATCATCATGTACATGACATATCTCAAAGACAAAATTATTGCAGTGACAAATTCAGATCAACACTATGTGAAAATAAAAGAATCATTACAACAAGGCATTTTTAAGAAGAAATTTAATTATTATGAGCTTAAAGAAGACAAAATTCTCATGTACAAAGGTAAGGTGTATGTGCCAAATTATAGTGAGCTAAAAATGCAGTTTTAAAGGAAATGCACAATGTGCCATATGCCGGGAACCTAGGATATCAGAAGACAATTGTAGCAGTAAGAAGGCAATAATATTGTTGGTCAGGAATGAAGAAGGAAGTGGCTAATTACATAGCCAAATGTCTAGAATGCCAAAAAATAAATAAATAACATAGATGCCCACCATGTTTTCTACATCCATTGACCATTCCATAATGGAAGTGGGAAGTTGTCATAGTTGATTTTATTACTAAGATTCCCAGAACAATGAAGCTACATGATTCCATCATGGTGATGGTGGATAATTTGACTAAGGAAACACATTTTATTCCAGTAAAGACTACACACAAGGAAACAAATATTGCAAATATCTACATGAAAGAAGTTGCTAGGCTACATGGGGTACCTAAAAAAATAGTTTCAGACAAATATCCAGAGTTTACTTCTAATTTTTGAAAGGGTTTGTTTAAGGGCTTTGGAACAAATTTAAATCTTAGTACAACATATCATCCAGAGTTAGATGAGAAAAAAGAAAGGACTAACAAGATAATTGAGGACATGCTTAGAATGTATGTGATGGATCAAACATCAAAGTGGGAAGATTATATTCATTTATTTGAATTTGCCTACAACAATGAGTATCAGGCCTAATTGAAAATGAGTCTGTTTGAAGTATTGTATGGAAGAAAATGTAACACACCAGTGAGTTGGTATAATCCAACAGATAGAGCAGTTGTTGGGCTAGAATTGTTAAAGGAAATTGAAGAGCAGATGGAAAAGATAAAGAAGAATTTAAAGGTTGCCCAATATAGGCAGAAAAGTTATGCAGAGAGGAACATAGTTTTCAGAGATTTTAAAGTAGGAGAACATGTGTTTTTGAAAGTGAAGGAAAATATAAGTTCATTAAGATTAGGAAGCTTCCTGAAGTTGGCAGTGAGATATTGTGGGCCTTTTGAAATATTAGAAAAGATAGGGCCAGTTGCATACATGTTAGCTATTCCTGCATCCATGAGAGTTCATAATGTATTTCATGTATCATTGTTGAAGAAATATGTTCCATATACTAACCACATAATTGATTGGAATGTGATCCAGGTGGAGCACGAAGGGGATTTCTGGGTGGAACCAGTACACATCCTGGACTGGAAAGTCAAAGTTGTCAGGAACAAATACATAGGGCTAGTAAAGTTTCAATGAACATGATACCATCCTAAAGATGCTACATGGGAGCATGAAGAAGACATGTGGTAGAATACCCAGAAATTTTTGAGAGTTTTGAAGAAAACATAATGAAAGACTCCATTTTGAGTAGCTAAAATTCTGGAACCACATCTTTGAGTCCTAGTCAACTGCGTTGGGGACCTTGATAAAAGAATGGTTCATTTATTGGGTTAGCCTTGGTAAACGAATGGTACATCCCTTGGGTTATCCTTGATAAACAGATGGTACATCCCTTGGTTTATCCATGATAAATGAATGATGCATTTTTTGGGTCGATGAGTTGAAAGGAACATGAGATTTTGGTTGCAATTGCTGGTGGAGTTGTCAAATTGCTGAATTTTATTTCTAAGTATTGTGATGTAAATTTGCATATATGTACATTGGCCTAGAGTGCACCGAGGATGGCGCAAAATTATAGGGGAGGGGGAATGTAAAATCCCCACTATAATCCCCAGTTTAATTAATGCTTATGTATATACAATATGTGGCTATGGTCAAGGGATGTAATATGCAAATTGTATTTCCATGTTTTATTAATGAAATGTGATGCCAATTGCTAAAGGGACATGGACAAGATATGGGGGATGAATTAATACACAATAGGGGGGAGTGTCTAGGTTAATGGTCAAGAGGGGTCCAAAGGGAAAATACCCATGTATATTAATTTAAACCATTTTCCTAAATTTGCTATTTGTATATCAACCTTCCCATTTCTGATTGAGTATTCCAAAACCAATCATTGAATACACATAAGAGGGTGGGTGTGAGTGGTCATAACCCAAAGTTATTGGGCACATGGGGGTTGAGTACAATCAGCTTGGGCAAGAGTGTTAGTCAAGAAAGGCAAGCCAAAGAGAGGAAATTCATATGGGTTGAGGAACAACAATTTTTGGGGAGTCAAGTTTGTGCATGGGAATAAGGGAGAGAGAAAGAAATAGAGCTTGAAGCTGATGCATCCATTTAGGGAAAATTCTAGATCATGTTGGAGCATAATCGGAGTGAATTGGAGTTGGAAAAATGAAGAGCCTATTTTTTAGGCCGGAAGAGTGAACTCCTGTGTGAGTTGCACTAAAATAGCAAGTGTTTGTTGTTGGTTTGCTGATAGTTTTCCTAGAAGCAATTTACCTTGGGTTCCCAACGGAGATATTCCTAGCTACTTGTGCTAGAGATACCTTGATAAAGGAATGAAACATTCCTTGGTTTAACCCTGATAAATGGATGGAACGTCCCTTGGGTTATCCATGATAAATGAATGGTACATTCCTTGGGTTGGACAGGTAAAGAGGAAGAGAGCTGGTGGATAATCAAGATAGTTGTAGGACAATATTAGTTGGGTTGAGAGTTTTATGAGCTATGAGTGGACTCTGAGAGACCACCCTCTTTTGTGGATTGCTAGCCTCAACTAGGGGGTGACTGGCTGTTGAGATTTGGAACAATCATGCTATGGTTGGGTGGAACGTCCATCCCAAGCAACCGGTTGCACAACTATTGTGAAAATATAAGTGTTTTATCTTGATGTTGTGATACATTATGTGTTTAATTGTTGTGCATAAACTCTGTGTATTTGGAAGTCATTTATATGTTGTTGTAATGAGTTTTTTAGCTGCATTTCATGTTGATTATTAGCATGTTGTAGATGCTTCTATTTGTGGTTATAGAAAATAGTTAAACATGTTTTAATTGGTAGATGAAAGCTACATGAAATGAGTTAACTGTAAATGAAATAAATTAGTTAGTAAAAATTTCATTTTTATGTATATTCCACACTGTAATGTCCCTCGGTTGGGTTGACGGATGTTACAATTGTCATCCTTATCTAATAATGAGATGTTGTCATTATCCACTGATGACTTTTTAATGAGATGTATATTTAGAGATGGTAAGATCCATGTACTATAAATTGATATCATGAGATGAATATATTATTGAGAATGGATTAAAGCCTTTTCTTCCAATTTCTTACGTCTTGATTCTATTATATTTCTTAATAGTAAATGTGCACAGACATGATGATGGTCCTCAATTTCCTAAAAAATGTGCCCAAATATTAAAAGAAACCCATAGATTTCCTCCTACTCTATTAGTTCTTGGGATATTATATTTATATATCACCACTATTATTGCCACGTATCTCATTAGACCTAGTCATTGAGATTATTATTGGAGCATTTTCCAATCTCCATTAGAAACCCCCATTGATGTGGAAATGACTTTTATTTAATGTTGAACAAGTTTCTCAAACCTCCTCCACCATATCCTCCCACCATGCACCCATTGATGCTTAACCTACTAAACACTCTATTGATTTGTAAACTTCCATGGATATACCACTGGAATAGTTCATCACAATAGATCTTATAATATTCTGAAATCTTAGATTATGAAAATTACTTTCTTAGATCTCATATCCTATATTACTAGCTTATTAATTGAAATGACAAAAATACCTAAAATATGAAAATGAAAGAAATGAGGGAAATAACACACCAGCCACAAAAATGAACAGTAAACATATTCCGGGAAACCCAATATGGGAGAAAACCCAACTAGAAGGTTAGGCCTATGCTTTGCTCTCTTTTATTCAAATGCAAATACAAAGGAAGAGGCACTAACTATGGAGTTTCCTTTGACATTGTAGCCTGTATGGATACCAAAAAATCTCTTCTCCTCTGTTATGCTCTCAAAATACCACTCTTATATGCTCAACTCAACTATGGAACAAATACATTGCTAAATAATGGAACCCTTTCTCCTCCTAGTAGCCCAATATTTAACATAGCCCAATAGTAGTCTAGGGTTAGGGTTTTGACTTCCTCAACCCTTTAATTAGTGATAAGGTTTTGTACCTTCTATAATCTTCTTGAAAGTCCACATGTGCCAACCTCCACATGTGTGAGTAGTGGGGGTTTACATGGCATCCACTCGTTCTATAGTGGTCAACTAGGTAGGTCAACTTGTAAGTGACATAAATTTCACATACGATCTCCGATTGAGGCGATTCTGGCACTGTTGGAAAGGTCTTGCTGTGTAGAATATGTTGTCTCGGGGATATACATGTTTTGGAAAAAAAAATTCATTTAATTCCTAAAAATGGTCCAAGAAGATTTCAGAAAGTTTTCAACCCAATTTTCCAAACTGGGACCTACCACTAAAATGACCTGGCAAGATGATTCCTCAAATTTTTTCCATCGAGAAAGTACTGCGATAGATGAAAAATTGTATGATGATCCAATTCAGATCATCTATTTACTTAGTTTTCCATACACCATATTCAATAAATCCTTTATTATTTATTCATGGACCATTAAAAGAAGAAGAAGAAGAAGCACTAACACTTCTCCCATGTAACCACATGGAATCACTTTGGCGTTCCCTTTCCCCCATTTCAGGATAATGCTAGTAAGAACATTATGAATCTTAGTAACATGTGATGTGTTGGGTGAGGACATTAACACATCAATTGTGTTACCATGATCTACACTTTGAACATGGTAGCAACACAAAGTTAGACAAATATTGTATGTACACATAACATTACATATATACATATTTTTTCAACAATTCAATAAAAGTTATTGTTTCAAATGTATTTTATTGTGAAGGAATGGAAATATCGGGGGTCCCTCTTGTGAAGTCAACTTAATTTAAGTAAAGGTCATACTACATATTTTTGTCATTGTCTAAATGTTTTAAGAATTTGTCTCTTTTTCGGTCGTTTAAAATACTTGGAAAGAAATTGACATTTTTGACTGAAAATATGACAAGAATTATTTTGGACAAATCGAATTGCATATATTAGATGTTAACATTTCACAATATGGTTGTACTAGGGGTATTCAAGGGTGCTAAACCCATTTCTATATTAAAAACAACAATTTCATCAATCCAAAATTGTAGTTTTGGAAAAAATTGTACGACTAGATTTCAGTGATGAAAAACTGAAAAAAGACAAAAATGTAGAATGTTTATTCTTCTTCCATATTTTTTAACAAAATAATTATAGTGTATACATGTGATATTATATTTACATACACTTATTTTAAGTACATTAAGTATGAATGGAAATCTTGAAACTTAAATTTACATATTTTTTGTGAACCAAGGAATAAGTAGTAATTACTCTCGGAAGCACAGAAATAGAATGAGGTTATTGTAAGAAGGCCACATTGAAATGAAAAACACATGATTGACACTTAGTCTTATACAAAATGAATTAAAAATATAAAATAATTCAAAGGAGAGAATGCATAAATATATGTTATTTAAAGAAGTTGGTATAAGAAGGGAGTAATTTATTGTTCTTCTTTTTCCAAGTGTATGGTAATTTTAAATTTAATTTAAAGAAGTTTTCAAGGTTAGTGAATCAATGGATAAATTGCATTGTTGGATTGATTTATAAGTAGATGCTAACATTTCTAAGTATTGAAATAAAACTTTTGCATGGAAACCATACTTCTTGTATATGCATTTTAGAAATAAATGATTGCCTCTCTATATGGAATAATATAGTATATGGAAAATAACCAATTATCATATTTATCCTTATTCAAATTAAGAAAATGTTCATAGAAAGAGTGAACCCAATACTAGAAGCAACCCACACATAGAGAAAAGTACAAATACAATGACCATACTACTAGTTTTCCACATAACACAAATACAATTGCTCCAAACATCAAGCTTATAAATGATTTGATAAAAAACTATGCTATCCCTACATTTAAGTACACAATAGCACATAACCTTTTTACTAGGATATACCAACTATGTAAAAATTAAACAAGATTTAAGTACACACTAGCATATAACCTTTTTACTAGGATATACCAACTATTGTAAAAATTAAACAAGACAAGAGATTGACAATCACTTGAACATTTTGAAATGAAAATAAAAAATAGATTAAAATATTACAAAGCATTTATTTATAATATTACATTATTTGAAGCAAAAGTGAACCCAATACTAGAAGTAACCCTGAAGCAAGAGTAAACCCAATACTAGAAGCAACCCACACATAGGAAAAAGTACAAATACAATGATCATACTATTGGTTTTCCACACAACACAAATACAATCACTCCAAACATCAAGCTTATAAAAAACTATGTTATCCCTACATTTAAGTACACAATATCATGTAACCTTTTTACTAAAATATAATAACTATTGTACAAATTAAACAAGACAAGATAGCATGTAACCTTTTTACTAAAATATAATAACTATTGTACAAATTAAACAAGACAAGAGATTAACAATCACTTTAACATTTTGAAAACATCTTTTTACTAGGATATAACAAACTATTGTACAAATTAAACAAGACAAGAGATTAACAATCACTTGAACATTTTGAAATGAAAACAAAAAATAGATTGAAATATTACAGAGAATTTATTTATAATATTACATTATTTGAACACATATTCTCAAACAAAATACTCGAACATAATGGAAAAAAAACACACCAATATAATGAGTATCTTGAGATTATCATGTTTCCAAGTATATACCAACTCAATAGTTGGGACAAAATTTCATTGCTTTTCAATCCAACATAAATTGATTGATTTAACTTAAAGTAGATATTGTGATTTTAATGATTTAACTTAAAATAGGTATTGTAAAAAGTAGTAGTGGTTTATCTTTTGGTTATTTTTTTTGTTTGATTTTGCTCAAAATCCGATGATAAAAGGTTGGATCAACAGATTTGATTTGACTGGTTAAATTTGTAATTTATTTATACATTCAGGAATGTAATTTAAACAACAAAGAATAATGATTTTGTTCAAATTTAAATCGACTGATTCCTACCAAAAAAACCCAAAAAGTAGAACGTGCACCATTGTGAAAATATTATATTGATAAAAATACATAAATTGATTTAACCAATAATAAGTATTGTGATCTTAATGATTTAACCTAAAATAAATATTGTGAAAAAAACATATTGATAAAAATAATTGATAAAATAATACATGAATCATGTGATGAATCACCAAATAATACATGAATCAGTAGAGACATATAGACAAATGAATCAATATCTTTGTAGAGATGCAGAGCCATTGGTTTCCATGGGGAAGGACTCTTTCAAGACAAAGAAAAAGTAAGAAACAATGCCATGGATTGTGAATGTTGTTGCGTCTTATTTGAATTCTGCTGATTAACATGATTGTGAATTTCCTTGCAGTATGTTGACCCATTAACAACCACAAGTTGTGGGAACCATAGTTATCATCAAACCCGTGAACACCTACAGGATATAACCATAGTTATATCATTGTAACACGTGTCATTCTAAAAAATACATAGACGATAGAAAAAGATGATGCAAGAGAAAAAATAATGCATAAGACAAAGAGGAAAAAACAAGTTACCAGTACCACATTAGTGCACAAAAAGTACACAATTCAACTGGAAGTTCACAGGCCAAAAAGTACACAATTCAACTGGATGTTCACATGCCAAAAATTAATGCATATTGATATGACAAACTTCCCTTGCTGTCTCTCTGTCATATTTGTAATTTCAGAAACAAATTTAAAAAATTAAATTGTTAATTTTTATTATTATCTTCATATATAGAAATATACATGTTCCAAAAGTGTTGCAAGTTTGGACAGGAGAGATGTCCCAGTACTATTCTTCCTGTCTCTTAATCTTTATTAAAAAAAATGACAAGTTTGGACAGGAGAGTTGTCTCAATACTAATCTTCATGTCTCTTAATCTTTATTAAAAAAAATGCAAAATTCTGTTTCTCATACATTCTTGACTTTTTGTTCTTTTTATTTAAATCTAACCTATGAGCTTATACATCATCTACAACATACGTTCACAAAATTATAATCAAACCAGAGAAAAAAAACAAAAGCAAATAATGACTAAAGATATGAGACTTCCATGTCCAAGAGTAAAACTTGTTTGTTGAGTTTTATGTTTTTTCTATATTTCCCCCACCCCCACTTCTTAACATAGGTCCCTTCATGAAAGAAGAGTTCTTGCTTTGAAATCCCATCAGCTAGCAAATTCATTTCACTATTGATGTAAGCAAAAGATATCCATTCAAAAGTTCTTTTCAACTCTCCCCTTACTCTTTTTATAGGCCCAAGTTCTAAATTATCCACTAGCATCTTATCGTTAGCCCAATCAATAACAAATTTAGAGTCACTCATTACTTCTAATCTTCACTGACCCATCTAATTGGCTAAAGAAAAAAAAACCCACAAAGCAACAAATATTACCTTCTTGTTGGATCCTCTGCCCACTGCATACTTTAAGTGAAAGCAATGTGTTTGGTTTAAATAGAAAAAAAATAAAAATCCCACAAACCAACAAATTTTGCCTTCTTATTGGATCCTTTGCCCACTGCATACTTTAAGTTAAAGCAATGTGTTTGGTTTAAATAGAAAACAGCTCAAGCTCAAGCTTCTCCATCTATCAAATGACGTTGACTGATCCATCCAAAAACCCCATGGAGTCTACTTATTGAAATCCAGCTTCTCGATTGATTTTTATTTATTTATTTATTTATTTATTTTACTTTACATTTTCAAGGATTTCTTAAATTTTAAATGGTTTAGTATAAAACAAAATGTAGAGAAATAATGAACTCATTGTTATAAAATTCTATTAAAAAATAAAACAATTAATATAAAAAATGTTTTTATTAAATAATATATAAATAAAGTTATAAAAACAAAAACTTATTAAAGTTATAAAGTTATAATGTTTTTATTAAAAAATGTTTTTTTTTTCCTCTTTTGCTTCGAACAAAAACTTGAAAGCTTGCATTTATTTTATTTAAGTTTACTTTACATTTTCAAGGATTTCTTAAATTTTAAATGGTTTAGTATAAAACAAAATGTAGAGAAATAATGAACTCATTGTTATAAAATTCTATTAAAAAATAAAACAATTAATATAAAAAATGTTTTTATTAAATAATATATAAATAAAGTTATAAAAATATTTGACATTGTTATGTTCTTACACATGTGGTGTTTCTATTTTATATAAGATAAAAAATGTTTTTATTAAATAATATATAAATAAAGTTATACAAATATTTGACATTGTTATGTTCTTACACATGTGGTGTTCGTATTCTATATATGTAGTAACTTTGTAAATTGAAATTTTGATTTAAAATTAAAGTTGTAGCAAGTTACCAAAAGATTTGTACATGGACAAATGCATGGGGTGATGGTAGGTAGAAATACTATGTGTACAATGGTAGTTTACATGTGTGAGAATTAAGTATTTCTCATAAATCTTGTTTGGAACATTGAAGTGATAGGGTCCTTTCCTTGAACCTTGTATAAATCTTTCACATATGTGCCAGATTTCTAGTAGGGAACATGTCACTTCAATGTTCTAGGCATAATTTTTGAGGGGTAAATAATTTTTTCCATGCACATTGCCAAGTACATCGAAGGGACATTATGGACAACCAAGGAGATGACATAAATGATGGAGATCGATTAGATAGATGAACAAATTCTATGATTTAGATTGGGCTCTATTTCTTTGATCTCATAATAAATGCATCCTTATAACTTGTGATCCATGTAATAAATGTAATTAAATTCACATCATTTATCTCCTTTCAAATATTAAACAAAATGACATAATGAACCAATACATCCTTATAACCATATCTCTATGTAACATTACTAAATTCCCACACTTTAACTCTAAAAAATTAAACAAATTCACATCATATTTGTACATATTACATAATTAAATCCCCAAATTTTATTTAATTTCAAACATCAAACAAAATGACATGGTATTTGCACACTTCTCATTTAGTTACATTCATGAAATATTTGCAATTTTTAAAGGCTAAGTCACTGCCTCGTGATTTGAAACTCGAAAAATTCCAGGTGGGAGGATAGAGATTTTATAATATACAAGCATGCAAAATAATATTGTCATATTAGAGACTAAAGATAGCAAGACCATGATCTATTTAAAACAAATTTGACCACTCAACAATAAAAATTCCTAAGAGTAACAATATAGGCTTACACAAACCCTATGAAACCTTCTCACACTTTCAATATGCCATTATGTTAAGCCTTTGAACAAGCTATGCTAGTAGTTTATGTAGGGAAATGAAATACAATTTGAGAACTTTAAAATTTCTATGCATGTAGTTAGAAAACCATAAAAAAATCATCCAAACTAACTCACTTGTCTCCAGGGAAAAGTATGCAAAAATCCCAAGTCGACTACATAGATGGAAACTAAAACAATCACTAGTTAAACTATTCAAGGGAAATAATGATATTACCTAAACATTATATGAAATCAATGGGAGGGGAAGAGCTCATGGTTACCTTATTATGTCACTCAAGACAACCAAAGGATGTTGAAGGGGAAGAGCTCATGGTTACCTTATTATATCACTCAAGACAATTAAAGGATGTTGGAGGAGAGAGATTTTAAGTTTCCACTAAGCTTTTTATTCTGAAACTAGATATACAAATTATTGAGAAATAGTTCCACCGCCATAACATAATTATCCAATAGATTTCATGGAAAAATCAATAACCGACCATTGGAATTTTGAAAATATTAATATAAATCTTGAAGATTAATCTTCAATGTGACCACCATTGTTGACCTCGTTACCACTTACTTGGCTCTCAAAACATAGGTCCTAGTGATAAATTTGAATCAATACACCCAACAAAAAAATGACTTTAAAATCCAACAAGAACGATAAAGAACAAGAAGCAATTTTGTATGGATCATGGGGACTCATGTTCTCACAATCAAGTACAATGTTAATCTATCCAAAAGATGAAAACACCCACGATGGAGATGTATTAAAGGGATGGACAACCCCAATGGTTTAGATCATTGTTTGATTTAGTACATAGTTGAAACATGTACTTTTCTGTTGGAGGCAACAACGATAATCAAATTAATAAGCTATTTAAAGAAGGTGGAAAACATGGATAACCAACGTTGGCCCAAATTAGTTATGGAGGAGGAGTTAGACCGTAGGAAGAAAACTTGGATGTAGAAAAATAAAAAGTGGTTGAGTAAGTGGAATATCAAACTACATGAATTTCCTAACACCAAGGAAGAAATAAAAATGTTCGTGAATGAAAAATCTAGGACTGCCATGTGGACCAATCATAATGGGCGTAAATAAACATACTACATCAAGGAGTTTAACCCAAATTGTGATCATAGCGAGAAAACATATTTAGGGGCAGCTATTAAATAAAAATCATGGTTGTTAGTCGCACAACTGAGGACAGGTTCACATCATCTTATATGTGATACCGGTAGGTGGAGGGTACCCAAGGAAGTTTGGGAGGAGATAACTTGCATATTCTGCAATAAGGGTGTGCTGGAGAAGGAGTGGCACTTTGTCATGGAATGTGTAGCCTACGAGGATATACGCAGTCAGTATGAAAACAACTTAAAGGTCGATAACATGCACCATTTATTTAACGAGGATACGATCAACCCGATTGCTAGTCTTCTAGTCAAGATTCACAACAAAAGATCTGACATTGAAAAGAGTGTGAAGATGTGTTAGGGTTGTTATTCTCTTGGTCCCTTAGGTTGTTCAGCCAAGTGGACGTCATTAAAATCAATCAATCAATTATAAAAAGGTCTATTGGCGTAACCAAATAGTTAATTTTGTGCGCACTTTATGTCACCCATGATATCATGTGTATATTTACAAACTATAGAAAAATAAGCATCATGACAATGTTCCATGTATCAACACACATTTCCATTGAACAACATCTAGGTGACATCATAGAATATGAATGAATATCAAGATTTGTGGGTCTACGTGTGGATTGGGTATGTTCTTCTACATATCAACATCCACCCCATCCAAAGCTACGTGGATGATGTGAAATATAACATCCCTTCCCTTGGATTTAGTCTCGAATGAGACACTATAGTCACTCAATAAAGCAATCAATCTACTCAACTAAGGTAATTATCTGGGTGGTGGGGGTGCATAATTAGAGGCTCTTTGTATCTCCTCTTATTCATAGATATGGACCTTACTAATGATATTAAAGAATGGTGGCATAAGGTTAGTGTAATTTGGTTTTACATTTAATTAAAATTTAGTGTGTGTACATGTATATGTTTGTAAATATAGATTTTGTTATAGGGGCCTTGTCAGGTTGGTGAAATGGGGTGTTGTTATTGGCCCTAGCAAGATTCAAGTCCTCTAATAAGCAACATATTTTTCTTTTTAGGTCAACATGTCCCCATAATGGTGTTGTTTTTAAGAAAAAAATGCTATGTCCATTAAATTGGGTTAAGAGGTCACACACCATAACTCTAACACAACATCCCACCCCTTAATAGGTGGTGGATGCTTGAAAGTAAAATTATTAAGGAGGCATATAAATGTTTTATTTTTTATTTTTACACATGCATACATACTTATGTAGTATGAATGCAATTATGTATGTGTGTGTATGAGCCCAACGGTTTATAACCATCGATTTCCACTAATATTGTTGGGCATTTGGCTAGTTTCATACAAGCAGGTGCCTAGTTTGAATCTCATTGGGTGAGGTAGACTATTTTATGTCAATAGGTTACTAGGGATTCCATCCATGAATATAGGAAATCATCCCAATGGGTTTCCCCATGAGTTTTTCCTTGGAAAAATGTTTGTGAGTGTTCATACACACACACATGGAGGAAGGAACATGTATATGTGTGTGTACATTAGAAAAATTCAAAAAATCTCCATTATTATTTGGAAAGTAAACCATTACTTATCCCTCAAGCTATACAACCATTGCAGCTAAATCATTGCATAAGGTCACAAATGGTTGAGAAGCACTAAGGCATGGAGCATACCCACTAGGATTTGAACCTGGGTCATCATTACAACAACTACTACAAGTTATCACTTGATCACTAGCCTACAAATGAGATATAGATACATATGTGTATGTATGTGTACACACATATTTGAATCATATTTGATGTTAGGTTTTAATGTAAAATTTGATTTATATGACATCCCTCCCACTGACATTAAATTGATTCTTGAATTATATAAATTCAAATATGTAAACATTGCTTCTTGTGCTCATGGTTGGTTCCTTGGTACACAAGCATAGTTCACAAACAATGAAAAGGTACTCATTTAATTTTCTAAGAACACATACACATAGTTATATATGTATGTATGTATGTGTATGTGTAAGTGGAAATTTAAGTAAGATTCTTTTGACTAAGTGTCAAGCACTAACCATCTATCAAGAGGTAGGATTTCCATACACTTTTTATAGGGGATTGTGGCCACCCAATACAACTTAATGATTAGGAGGGAAAACATGTTGTTTTCTTTAGATTTCAAATCTAAGCTCCTCTTTTGCAACAACCTGGATTTCTTCTCTTGACTATATGTATGTGTGTATCTGTGTGTGTTTGTTTTCCTAGCAAAATAAATGGGTACCTGGTCATTCACTACTACATTAACCCCATTTTCCACCTTTTTCACATCCCCTTCCTTTGTTATTTGTTTTTGTTATATTGTGTTTTTGAGATGTAAAAGGGGAAACTATGGGTAGGCATCCCTTTTTGCATCTGTTTTGCATCCCTTTTTTTTCATCCCCTTGTGTCCCCACTATATCCTTATTTTTATTTATTGTGCATCCTTTATTCAATTATGTGTCCTTTCTATCCTCCCTTTCCACCCTATTTGTTTCCTAGTTGCTTATTTTTGTCCTACTTGCTTTTTTAGTGCATCATTTTTTTCCACATTATGTCCAATATCAAGCCCCATCGACATCCTCATTGCATCTCTATTGTGTCACAATTGTGTCCTTGCTATGCCACTAGTGCATCCTAATTGAGTGTCTCGGTAACTCCTAATTGCATACTTTTGGGAATATTACTAGTGATCTAATAACATCCTTAGCGTGTCCCTTTTGGTTTCTTAGTAATGTACTAATGTCATCCTTGTTATGTCCTTATACACATCCTAATAGAATTTGATTAACATCCTTGTTGCATTCTTTTGGGTATCTCGATTATGTCCATTTTTGCATCCTTGTACACCTCTTATATCCATGTCGTGTCTTAATTACATTGTTCTTTGCTACTTTATGAATTTTTTTAGTGTCCTTATTATTATTGTTTGGATTCTGTCCAAGTTGGATTATAACATATCATTTTTTTTACAGTGTTTCCACATTTTATAGTGTATGCTCCATGTTTTCATTTTAATATATTTCATTTTTTTTCCCAGGTTACACTGCCTAGAGAAAATCCCCAAGTAATTCCCCTCATTTCGAGGATGGAATCTAGGGTAAACCATAGAATCTTCAGGGCACGAGGTTGATCAACAATAGGGATTGAAAACATTACAACAATATATTTGTTATGAGCTCAACATGTCACTTGCAGGAATGGAACCTAGGTGGGGAGTGTTAGCGATCAAAATGTAATAGTACTTTTAAAAGCGTTTTCATCTCTCTCAATTTGATTTATTATTTTCTCCAATCTTTTGGTCAATATCTTGATTTCCAGGTGCTTCATTAATCTCATGGTGATTGATTTTACATAGTATCCTTTGACCTTCTCCTCTTGACTTGCAAAATGAATGAATTTGTTTTAATCTATTATATCTAGTCATTTCCCTAAGTCTAGAGACTCTAATCTCAAAACACTCAACATGCCAACTACCAATTTATGCCATATATCGATATACCAAACTCCAAGCTCATTCAACAAGTGAAATAGCTAGTCGACACCCAAAACCAAAGCTATAAAGTGAGCAATGAATCTAGACATGAGTCAACTACAAGTCAGTTATAAGTTAACCCTAAACTCAAGCCACAAGTGTTCAAAGCCTAAGCCAGACCCTAAGTCTGTCAAATGCATACACATATCAAAGCCAAACTCTAGTTCACATGTCGGTTAAATGTTGACATATCAAGCCAAGCACAAACACCAAGCCTTTTTTTCTACATGTCTCATCGCATTCTTATGCCACATAAATTATACAAGTGTCTTACAAAATGATAATATGGAGCCATTCATTAAGCTGCCATTTACCTAACTGATGATATAGGTGCCTAGACATCGTGCAAAGATCGTTTTCAATATCCAGTTGTTGCAGAAATTGAGGTCTATTGCACCAAGCATCAGGGCTTGAGGTACTCAGTTGCAAAATGTTTTTGATTATGTCGTTGATTATCTTTGGAGTCCTTGTAGCATCATATGGAGAAATAAATGTCAATTGGTTAGGGGTGGTTTATCAAATGGGTGGCGTTGTTGGAGAATCCTTGAGACTCATTCTTATGGAGATTATGGTGAAGAGAAAGGGTCTAAATTTGAATCCAATCACTTTTATGTACTATGTGAGCCCTTGTAGTGCATTATGCCTTTTTATTCCATGGATATTTTTAGAGAAGCCAAAGATGGACTCGGATATGAATTGGAAATTTGATCTAGTTATCATGTCATTAAATGCCCTTTGCACGTTTTCTCTCAACATGTCAGTATTTCTATTTATTTCACACACTAGTGCATTGACTATTCATGTAGCTGGTGTTGTAAAGGACTGGGTGGTTGTGTTACTTTCTACATTGTTGTTTGCCAATACCAAGCTCACAATTATAAATCTATTCAGCTATGGTGTTTCTATAGCTCGTGTAGCAGCATATAATAATTACATGACAACACCCCTTGCTTCCAATGAAAGAAAAACATAAATTGTCATAGATGAACGTTCTGTCAAGCATGATGAGCCCCTTGACAATCATCAAGACAATTCATCTATTGAAAATAGATACTCGAGTGGGCATATTGAAAGTGAACTAAGTTGGCACGAAAGCTAATGGATGGTGATGATTATGATTATCGGTAATTACTCATGGTTCTTAGGCAAGCATGGCTTGAAATTGGGTAAGCTTGGAAATATAACTTGTTATAAGCTTAAGATCTCAATTGCCTTAGAGAAGATCCGAAAGTGAAAGCTACCAGATGTCTTTCAAATCAAGCTTTCCTGGCTATGCGCAAGAGTAAATACAGTGGCATTGTGTGACTATCAATACAATAGCAAAAAATAATGATTCTATACATGAAGAATTGCAACAATTTCAATCGGGCAAATGAAGATGTTCTGGAGATGGTAAATTTGTAGAAGCTACCACTGTAACAAAGAGAAAGAGGACCTTCACTAATTTCTCAGTTATCCACAGAGTACTCAGATAACAAAAGATAGGAGACACCAACTATTCATTGACTTCTTGTGTCAATTCAACGATTTCCAAACATGGCATTGATCCAATTTTCTTACGATATTATGGCTTGTTTCATGTTAATAATTTCAATCTTTTCACTTATTGAATGCAGAGCATTATGCCACTGTATTAGTTTTCAGATTGCTAAAGCCTGCCTTTTTGGTGGCTATTTCAGTTTGCATAGCTGTCCTTAGCCACCGAAAGCAGAGATTTCAGTGGCTTACAGATTGGAATTTTGGCTCACAAGCCACCGAAAGCACAGAGACAGGCAAAATGATGGTATTTTCACTTAGATCAAATGTTTTCTCTACCAAATCATTTGAGGAAGATTCTAAATGAATGATAAATTTAAAAGAGATAGAGATCACTCTCTCCTTTAAGTTTTTGAAGTCAATGCAAAGGATATAACAGATGAAGAGCTTTTCTATTTTTAGTTAAGATACTGCCCAGCTGTCAAAGGGATATCTCAAGTGCCTTGTAATCACCTTAAAGTTTGTTGAGCGTGTCAAAGATTGCTGAAGTTGCCGAGGAATGCTAAAGATCATAGATTAGGATTAGGATTTGATTCCTTTGAGTTAGGATCTAATCCTATGACTTGAAAACTGTTTTGATTTTATTCTATATTTAGTATTTTAGATCCAGTTTCTTAGGATCTGAAACTGCTTTGTAGAGACTATAAAGTCTATTGTTTTGAATGACTGTAGGGTTCGAGTCTGGATAGAGAGACCTTGATGCTATTGTAATAGACTTTCAGATATATAATACAAATCACTGTTTCCTTTCATTATTGATGTCAGATTGCCATTACCTTTCTCTTTCTGTACTTTGATTCAAGTTTGTCTTAACTGTTAATGACTGTTATCTCATTTTTTCAGTTCATAAGATTGATTTAATAGTAATCTACACTATCTTATTTGACCCATCACATGTGTTTTCTGGTTAATAAGCATAGCTTTTTTCATCCACCAGTTAAGCTATCTATCTGATCATTGATTCTTGAAATCATTGTCTCATTTGGTTATATACATTTGACTGTCTTGATACCAATCCAATAGGTTAGTTATCCCATTTGATCCACACATAAACACAAAAACAATTACACTTTAAGTTACCGGGCTTCTTCAAGATACAACCTGAGAAGGACTCCTGGAGAGATAACAAATTGGCGTCATTTCCAGGGAGAGGAGATTGAAGCTTAGCTTCCTTGGGAGACGACAAGATCCAACCTTGATGATAGACAAAGTCTGGACATATTTTCAGTTGTAATCATCTATCTGGCGACTCCATGAAGGACAGATTCAGTGGCAACTCCATTGTTCTGAAATCTGTTGGCGACTCCACTGGTATGAAATGAACAAGATCTTAGATAATAGATATGCTTTCTATGATTTTTCAAAGATCATTGGTTTCCCTAATCCAGTGCCTAGTAGAGATGAATGGGAAAATAGTATTCCCATATTTCGAGGAGAAGATTGGGAAATACCAGCTGAACATTTGCTAGATTTTCATGATTGCATTCATCGGTTGCAAATTGTGCATGAGGATGTTCAGATCAGGCTCTTTGGGTTTTCATTAGAAGGAATTGCTTATGATTGGTATCAGTCTCTTCCTCTTTCAAGTGTCAGCTCTTTGGTAGATTTTCATGCTGCTTTTCATGTGTTTTGTAAAGACAAATTTTCAGATGACTTTCTCTATCCCGAGTGTTGTCATGAATTCAATCTTTTGAATAAAGAATTAGACATTCATGAAGAGTATGCTGTTGTAGAGAATACCTTTCATTATGATCGAGAGATTGGTGATCCACATTATGATAAATGTAGCAGTGCTTTTTACATTGTACCAAATGCATCTATTGTTTTAGGCTGTCATGAAAATCAGTTTGTCCCCTCTGAAAACTTAAAAAATGACGAGCAGATTTTTACATCAGCATGTGACAGATTTGAATCTGCAGTAGATACTAAGGGTAGCCCTCAGTTTCCAGATTTGCAGACTAAGGAAAGTGGAGGTAACCACGAGGAACAAGATTTTTAGGGACTGTCTAATATCCAGCTAGAGCATCAGGAAGATCCTTCTTCTCCTTATGAATATGTTGTTTCAAATTATGATAAGGAACAAGGTGATATTTTTCCAAATCTGTTTCAAGATTTTATTGTTGATACTCCTATACAAGAAGATTCATCTCTGTCATTAGGATATTATCTTGATGCTCCTATATTCAACCAATACAATCACGAGGAAGAAGATTTTGAGATTTGTGAAGACTTGTTGTCTACCAGAATTTCATTTAGTTCTACTTTTCAGGAGAGAGATGATCATAAATGTGTGCATGTTGTGGTTGATGCTAGTTATGAACCTATCAATCAAAATTGCAGTGAAGATCAAGAACATACCTTTTCTTTTCTTTCAAACAATGTCAACTGTGATAGGCCAATGTATCATCATGATGAATTCAAATTACAGAGATATGGTGAAGAGGAGTAGAAAGGTTCAGATCACTAGTTGAGCTTGCATTTTCCTCTGACAGAGAGAGAACAATTCACATTCAACATCGATATCAGTGAGGGCAGCTAGCATCACTTCAATTTTTAGTTGAAACAATATCATGAAGAGGTATTTCTTTGTGACATTTATGACCCTATTACCGATTATTTGGAATCTATGAGTAGCATGAATGTCAAAACATTTTTGTCACACAAAGACTATTTTTGTTATCAACTATATTTTTGCATGATATGGCTTCCATTATTTTTTGGGTTAAGGTCAAGAACAGGTTCAGTAAATAAATTTCTAACATGGCTTCATTGGAAGCATGAGTTCATTTGATTAAGAAGCAGTACAATGGTTAGAGTAGGAGTAGATAAGAAAATAAGCTCGCTCTATGAGCAGGTAGACTTTTACAGTTATTGGTTGTTGAATAAGCAGAGCAGGCTACAGGTAGGATACAGGTTTGTAGAGAATCAATTACAAAGACTAGATGAGTCCATGCCCAATGGTAAAGGAAACTGAAACTGCTAGGTTCTTGGAGCCTCACAGGGAGGTCTCCATCCCAGTTGGAGCCAGATGTTAGCGATCAAAATGTAATAGTACTTTTGAGAGCGTTTTCATCTCTTTTAATTTGATTTATTATTTTCTCCAATCTTTTGGTCAATATCTTGATTTCTAGGTGCTTCATTAATATCCTGGTGATTGATTTTACATAGTATCCTTTGACCTTCTCCTCTTGACCTGCAAAATGAATGAATTTGTTTAGTCCTAATCTATTATATCTAGTCATTTTCCTAAGTCTAGAGCCTCTAATCTCAAAACACTCAACATGCCAACTACCAAGTTATGCCATATATCAATATACCAAACTCCAAGCTCATTCGACAAGTGAAATAGCTAGTCGACACCCAAAATCAAAGCTATAAAGTGAACCATGAATCTATCCATGAGTTAGCTACAAGTCAGTTATAAGTTAACCCTAAACTCAAGCCACGAGTGTTCAAAGCCTAAGACAGACCCTAATTATGTCAAAATCATACACATATCCAAGCCAAACTCCAATCCACATGTCGGTTAAATGTTGACATATCAAGCCAAGCACAAACATCGAGCCTTTTTCTCTACATGTCTCATCGCATTCTTATGCCACAAAAATTATATAGGTGTCTTACAAAATGATAATATGGTGCCATTCATTAAGATGCCATTTACCTAACTGATGATATAGGTGCCCAGACATCGTGCAAAGATCATTTTCAATATCCAGTTGTTACATAAATTGAGGTCTATTGCACCAAGAAACAGGGATTGAGGTACTCAACTGCAAAATGTTTTTGATTATGTCGCTGATCAGCTTTGGAGTCCAGCTTTGGAGTCCTTGTAGCATCATATGGAGAAATAAATGTCAATTGGTTAAGGGTGGTTTATCAAATGGGTGGCGTTGTTGGAGAATCCTTGAGACTCATTCTTATGGAGATTCTGGTGAAGAGAAAGGGTCTGAAGTTGAATCTCGTCACTTTAATGTACTATGTGAGCCCTTGTAGTGCATTATGCCTTTTTATTCCATGGATATTTTTAGAGAAGCCAAAGATGGACTCGACTATGAATTGGAAATTTGATCCAGTTATCATGTCATTAAATTCCCTTTGCACGTTTTCTCTCAACATGTCAGTATTTCTATTTATTTCACACACTAGTGCATTGACTAATCATGTAGCTGGTGTTGTAAAGGACTGGGTGGTTGTGTTACTTTCTACATTGTTGTTTTCCGATACCAAGCTCACAACTATAAATTTATTCGGCTACGGTGTTTCTATAGCTAGTGTAGCAGCATATAATAATGACAAGATGACACCCCTTGCTTCCAGTGAAAGCAAAACAGAAATTGTCATAGATGAATATTCTACTAGGCATGATGAGCCCCTTAACAATCGTCAATACAATTCATCTATTGAAAATAGATACTCGGATGGGCATATTGAAAGTGAACTAAGTCGGTAGGAAAGATAATGGATGGTGATGATTATGATTATCGGTAATTACTCATGGTTCTTAGGCAAGCATGGCTTGAAATTGGGCAAGCTTGGAAATATAACCTATTATAAGCTTAAGATTTCAATTGCCTTGGAGAAGATCCGAAAGTGAAAGCTATCATACATCTTTCAAATCAATCTTTCCTGGCTGTGCGCAAGAGTAAATATAGTGGCATTGTGTGACTGTAAATAGAATAGCAGAAAATAACGACTCTATACATGAAGAATTGCAACAATTTCAATCATGCAAATGAAGATGTTCTGGAGATGGTAAATTTGAAGAAGCTACCACTGTAACAAAGAGAAAGAGGACCTTCACTAAGTTCTCAGTTATCCACATAGTACTCAGATAACAGAAGACAAGAGACAACAACTATTCATTGACTTCTTGTGTCAATTCAATGATTTCCAAACACGGCATTGATCCAATTTTCTTACAATACTATGGCATGTTTCATGTTCATGATTTCAATCTTTTTACTTGCTGAATGCTGATCCGAAAATGATCTTTTAATGACTGTGGTTGAGTTTTTTTTAATTGCATGTGTTAATTAACCATTTGAGAAGCTTAATGAAAGAATGAGGAAATAAGAGGAATTAAGATAGCCATATACATATATGCAGATCTGAAATGAAGTAATAAACAACAAACCATAACAAGAGAAGTGATAACAGAGTTCGGCACAACGTTGCCTACGTCTCCGAGCCTTTGTCTCAGTGGGGGAGGCTTCTTTATTTCTGTTCAAAGCTCAAAAATACATCGCAGAAATGCCAATTGGCTAATAGACTAATCTGGTCATGTTCTTCCAGATCTCTAGAACCCAACAAAAGAAACGGCATGAAAAACGGATGATCAGAGCTCCCAGAAATGGCCCGCAAGCGTTTGCTCCTCAACAACTTCCCTGCATAAAAATGGCTTTGGATTGGATTCCCTTTAGCATAACTCTGCTCTGACTGTCTTTCATGGCCTCAAACAGGCCTGGTTTTTATAGATCTAAAGTTGGTTATCCATCCCCAACTTCCTCCCAAAATATGGCCTCCAAAAATGCCCAATATCTGCCCAAAATGGCCAAAATCCACTATTAACAAGCTAAAATCAATTAAAAATCCCAAAAATCATAGGAAATAACCCACTTTAGCTTTAATTTGGGCATAATCCCCCCAAACTGGGTGCACATCCCCTATTCTCGGTCACATGCAACTAAATTTGGCCAAGCACGAGCCCAAAGGGCTAAGCACTGGTCCCTGTCATTGAATAGCTCCTGGTTTCAGGGCATAATAATGGGACCTTGGCCCAAAACAGCTCAAGCCCTGAGGAATAGACCCCACGATACGTGCACTGTGGTTACATGGTGGCACAGGGTCCAAGGGATGGCCCTTATCCAAACTCCCGCACATGTTAAGCCCCTCGCTCCGTGCTCTGGGTATATGGAACAAGAGTGACCACAGGCTAGGGCTTAGCCCTAGCCCCCCCTCGTTTGAACCTTTGTATAGTGGTTATATGGGGGCCCATATGGTTGTGGATCGGGGCTTGGCCCCGACCCCTCCCCTTTTCCAAAGTACCCAAAGTTTCAACATAAATAAAATAAAACAACCATACTATATCAAGTAACAATGTGGTCCAATGGTAGTTGGAGGGTGCTGAAAACTTTGGATGTTGGGGAGGTTGGGGGTTCAACCCCACAGACCTCCAATCAATTTTAACATTCGACCATAACCAAATAAGAGAGTGCCACATGGAATTCCATGACTGGGCCATGTGGTACCTCTACAACAAACCAGAAATTGCCACTTGTCCTCTGTAGAGCTTGCCATGTATCCTGTACAGTCATCAGCGTACCTTGCCACGTCATCTTGCTGACATCATTTTGTGTCACGTGTCACCCTTACAGTGGTGACACGTGTCACCCTCGGACTGGTCCAATTCACCTACTGTACGTCCTGTCATCTACCACATGTCATCTCTAGATGTTTCCATATCATTTGTACGGCCTGTACAGTCAGCCTGCCACGTGGACTATACGGACTGTACAGTCACCCCCCTTTTTTTTACCTGTTTGTGTTTTCAATTAGAATGCAATATCTTTCACATACGGATTCCGTTTGATGAAGTAAATATATGGCCAGAATCAGGAAGACGAGACAGACACAATGGTGTTGGTTTCGTTGGATTCTGAGCACTTTCATTTTTGAGCCTTTTTGAGCCCTGTCAGGCTCCTGGATTCGATTCTAGATCACACGTCCCCACTAAAAGACCTTTTGGTCCCCAAAAGGTTACTGACCAGTCAATAAGCTCGGGATAGGCCACCCGGTTTGTCCTCTGCCTCTGAACTCTGTCCTGTGTGCCTGTCTCATCAAGATCAACTGTAACACAATCATGAAAACTAACAGTATATTGTTAGCCATTTGAACCCTGTTACATCTTACTGAAGCCACTATCATCCATGTAGACAACATTACTAATGACAACATAAAAAATATGACTGCAAATGAGCTGATATACTTGAAATATTTGCACGACATGCGCTTATCTTGAAGCAACTTATGATTGATTTTCCATTCAACAATCATTTCTTGTTCTTGCTTAAGATTGATTACTTCATTTGAAACAATTATTGGTTTGTTGCTTTCTTGCACTGCCTTATTTAATTGTTCCATTGTTTGAAGTGTTTTATTTGCTTTAACATGATGAGCATGAACCACATAATCTTGAACTGCTTTGGTTAACTGATATTGGTTCTTTGTCCTGTAGAAGATTGCCTTACGATCATATAAATATGGACTACCTAAGACCATTCCACATTCTCTTAACGACACTACATCACATGTTACTTCGTCCACATACTTAGATGAAATTGCAAATTTGATTGTGCACTGCTTTGTTATGTGCATTTGATGATGATTGCTTATCCATTTAAGTGTGTAAGGCTTATGATGTAGTTGTGTTTTTAACCCCAATTTCTTAACCAATTCTTTTGAGATTAGATTAGATTGAGATCCACTGTCGATTAATGTGTCTATCTTAGTGTGTCGCATGATTACCCTTATATGAAACAAGTTGCTTCTACAATCAATGCCTTCACCGATTTTACCTGTCATACCAACCAATGAGATCCTTGATTCATCACCTGAATCCGATCCCAAGTCTATGGGTCTTGTTGTCGTTGCCACTGTTTTCATTCCCTTCTTTTCCTTGAACCACTTTGGCCTCTTCTTGGGATGCAACTGCCAAAATTTGTCCTCATCACACCCCTCTTTCTTGCAATGCTTGCAAGAGGGATTTCCTTCCTTCCTCATCACTGTATTTGAACTCTTCCATGCCTTTTCCTCTTGTCCTCTTTTCTTGAAGACGATGATTCCCCTGACACACCTGTTTTTCCTGCTTCAATATATGTAGCTTGAACAAAAACCTCATCAAGGTTAGTGGGTCCAAACATGAAAACAATGTTTCTAATATGCACAGGTAAACCTCCTATATAATTTATAAGAGTTTCTTGTGTTTGTAAAGGGATATCTAACATCAATGCCATTTTTCAAAGTCCATCGGTGTATTCTTGCACTGTTTGTCCTTTTCTTAGTTTTAAAGATTGCCATTCAATTAATGCTTTTTCTTTATAACCCAAAGGATAGAATTGTTTCCTAAGTGCAGAAATAAAACTCTTCCATGATGGAAATACATTACCCACTTGTTGCGTTCCATTTTGCAACTTGATTTGCCACCAGATGAGAGTTGTACCTGCAAGTCTCAAAGATGCCAACTTGATTTGTGTGGCCTCATCCTTGATCTGTTGCACACTGCAGTAAACCTCCATCTGCCTGATCCAATTGTCAAGTTTTTCTGCATTTACTTCACCATCATATATGGGAAACTCAAATTTAACATCAAGTTTTAACAATGACATTTCATTCTTATGCTTATGAACATGTTTCTTTGCATTAGATTTAGAACTTGAACTTGAAGAAGAAGGAGAAGAAGGAGGTGATGATGGAGGTGAAGGAGGAATATGAGGATGATCCTCTTCCTCTTCACTTTTTCCCTTTGAATATTCACCCAAAACTGGTCTCTTCCATTCCAAGTAATCCTCGTACAAAACTTTCACCATCTCCGACATAGCAAGGAAAGTTTTCCAGAACTCTTTCTCATCCTAAGAAAGCCCTTCTTCCGATGCCATCTTCTCGCTGTGAGAAGCTCTCTTTCTCAATAAAATTAATGGACTCTCTGCAAAAAGCTCACCTTCACCATGCTGTAGATTTTCCCTAGTTAACATGCAAAACTCAAATCCAAACATCAACTAGCTCTGATACCACTTGATTTGAAAATGATCTTTTAATGACTGTGGCTGAGTTTTTTTTAATTGCATGTGTTAATTAACCATTTGAGAAGCTTAATGAAAGAATGAGGAAATAAGAGGAATTAAGAAAGCCATATACATATATGCAGATCTGAAATGAAGTAATAAACAACAAACCATAACAAGAGAAGTGATAACAGAGTTCGACACAACGTTGCCTACGTCTCCAGGCCTTTGTCTCAGTGGGGGAGGCTTCTTTATTTCTATTCAAAGCTCAAAAATACATCACAAAAATGCCAATTGGCTACAAGACTGATCTGGTCATATTCTTCTAGATCTCTAGAACCCAGCAAAAGAAATGGCATGCAAAACGGATGATCGGAGCTCCGAGAAATGGCCCGC
Source organism: Picea engelmannii (assembly GCA_009831015.1). NCBI lineage: Eukaryota > Viridiplantae > Streptophyta > Pinopsida > Pinales > Pinaceae > Picea > Picea engelmannii. The sequence continues at coordinate 745,125 of ML777027.1, forward strand.
AAGCGTTTGCTCCTCAATAACTTCCCTGCATAAAAATGGCTTTGGCTTGGATTCCCTTCAGCATAAATCTACTATGACTGTCTTTCATGGCCTCAAACATGCCTATTGTTTATAGATCTGAAGTTGGTTATCCATCCCCAACTTCCTCCCAAAATCTGGCCTCCAAAAATGGCCAAAATCCACTATTAACAGGCTAAAATCAATTAAAAATCCCAAAAATCATAGGAAATAACCCACTTTAGCTTTAATTTGGGCATAAGCCCCCAAAACTGGGCGCACGCCTCCTATTCTCGGTCACATGCAACTAAATTTGGCCAAGCGCTAGCCCAAAGGGCTAAGCACTGGCCCCTGTCATCAAATAGTTCCTGGTTTCGGGGCATAATAATGGGACCTCGGCCCAAAACAGCTCGAGCCCTGAGGAATAGGCCCCATGATACACATGCTATGGTTACATGGTGGCGCAGGGTCCAAGGGCTGGCCCTTATCCAAACTCTCATGCATGTTAAGCCCCTCGATCTGTGCTCTGGGTATATGGAACATGAGTGACCACGGGCTAGGGCTTAGCCCTAGCCCCCCCTTGTTTGAACCTTTGTATAGTGGTTATATGGGGGCCCATATGGTTGTGGACTGAGGCTTGGCCCCGACCCCTCCCCTTTTCCAAAGTACCCAAAGTTTCAACATAAATAAAATAAAACAACCATACTATATCAAGTAACAATGTGGTCCAATGGTAGTTGGAGGGTGCTGAAAACTTTGGATGTTGGGGAGGTCGGGGGTTCAACCCCACGAACCTCCAATCAATTTTAACATTCGACCATAACCAAATAAGAGAGTGCCATGTGGCAGTCCATGACTGGGCCACATGGTACCTCTACAACGAACCAGAAATTGCCACTTGTCCTCTAAAGAGCTTGCCATGTATCTTGTACAGTCATCAATGTACCTTGCCATGTCAGCCTGTTGACGTCATTCCGTGCCACGTGTCACCCTTACAATGGTGACATGTGTCATCCTCAGACTGGTCCAATTCACCTACTATATGCCCTTTCATCTACCACGTGTCATATCTAGATGTTGCCACATCATTTGTATGGTTGTACGGCCTGTACAGTCAGCCTGCCATGTGGATTGTACGGACTATACAGTCACCCCCTTTTTTTTACCTGTTTGTGTTTTCGATCAGAATGTGATAGCTTTCGCATACGAAGTCCGTTTGACGAAGTAAATATATGGCTGGAATCAGGAAGACGAGACATACACAATGGTGTTGGTTTCATCGGATTCTGAGCACTTTCATTTTTTAGCCTTTTTGAGCCCTGTCAGGCTCCTGGATCCAATTTTGGATCAAATGCAGAGAATTATGCCACTGTATTAGTTTTCAGATTGCTAAAGCCTTCCTTTTCGGTGGCTATTTCAGTTTTCACAACTGTCCTTAGCCACCGAAAGCAGATATTTCAGTGGATTACATGTTAGAATTTTCGCTCACAAGCCACCGAAAGCACATAGACATGCATAATGATGGTATTTTCGCTCAGATCAAATGTTTTCTCTGCCAAATCATTTGAGGAAGATTCTAAATGAATGATAAAGTTAAAAGAGATAGAGATCACTCTCTGTTTTAATTTTTTGAAGTCGATGCAATGGACATAAAGGCTCAAAAGATTTTCTATTTTTAGTTAAGATACTGCCCAACTGTCAAAGGGAGATCTCAAGTGCCTTGTCATCACCTTGAAGGTTGTTGAGCTTATCAAATATTGCTGAAGCTACCGAGGAATTATGAAGATCACATATTATGATTATGATTTGATTCCTTTGAGTTAGGATCTAATCCTATGACTTGAGAACTGTTTTGATTTTATTCTATATTTAGTATTTTAGATCGAGTTTCTTAGGATCTGAAAATGCTTTGTAAAGACTATAAATTCTATTGTTTTGAATGACTGTAGTGTTTGAGTATGGATAGAGATACCTTGATGCTATTGTAATAGACTTTCAGATATATAATACAAATCACAGTTTCCTTTCATTATTGATGTCAGATTACCATTACCTTTCTCTTTTTGTACTTTGATTCAAGTTTGTCTTAACTGCTAATGACTGTTATCTCATTTTGTTAGTTCATAAGCTTGATTTAATAGTAATCTACACTATCTTATTTGACCCATCACATGTGTGTTCTGGTTAATAAGAATAGCTTTCTTCATCCACTAGTTAAGCTATCTATCTGATCATTAATTCTTGAAAGCATTGTCTCATTTGGTTATATACATTTGATTGTCTTGATACCAATCCAGTATGTCAGTTATCCCATTTGATCCATACATAAACACAAAAACAATTACACTTTAAGTTACCAGGCTTCTTCAAGATACAACCTGAGAAGGACTCCTGGAGAGATAACAGGGAGGTTAACAATCATTCCTCCCAACCACTCGAGCTAAACCTAATCGACATTTTTATATATTTCATGATAATATGTTCATTTTCATTTGATGCTAAGAAATTTTCATTTTCATTTTTTATTTACATTAAGCAACATTTATCACTATATTTAAATATATCACAATCAATACCAATTACACAAAATAAGGGAAAATACATATAAAATTAGACAATAATTTATATACAATAGTTGTTTGTTTTCTATACAACAACAACTCTACATCTACCCCAGGAAAATGTGAATCTTAAATATAATAGTAAAATCAAGCAAGTGATAAATGCCAATGATTATGAAACAACAAAAAAATCAAGTTATCATCCTCATCAACCATCAATGGAGGATGAAGATCTAGCTTGACTAAGAACTATGTTATCATCCTCATCCTCATTAATTATATTGTACTTGACTTCCACAAGTTTCATTTCTTCCATTGTCTTTGTATAGCTATTACTCACGGAATAATTTAGTTCATCCGAGGTTGGCTTGCATTGATACTTGTTCCACTTTATGATGATAAGAGAAAACTATAATTAATATTTCCATTAAGTTAACACACCAACTAAGGTTTTATGAGTACTTAAAATAAATAAAATCTACCTCTATTAGCGTATTTTCTCCCTAATTGTAAAAAGACATGTGTAATTATCTTTTATTTAATTTAGATTACAATATGTTTGGGAGAAATAAAATGATATTAAAAAAATACAATAACTAATATAAAATGTGTCTTGAAGGTTTTTGAAATGAGAATTCAATTGATATATTATTTGTTACCCCGCTAACAATTTGTTGTGGTGTTTGGATGATATCATGTCTTTGTGCTAGCATTTGATGATGGTTTTTTTTTTTTTTTAATCAATTTTGAGTTGCTTGCAAATGGATTTCTAGACTTTTTTGTCAATTGTATGTTGGTATTCTTGTTTGGTATGTTTTTTTAGGAATTATTTTTGCAAGTATCTTGAATTTGGAAAAAAAAATAGAAAATGAAGATAAATGTAAAATGCATTTAAGAGCCATGATTGATTTTGAAAAGGAATAAAACTATACAAATCAATGAAAAAAAACATAAGGATATGATTTTTCTTAACATGGTTTCTTCTTCTTTTGACATTCAATGTCATTGCTCTCTTGATCCATTTTCATTGGAAATATGTCCCTATTTTCACTGAAGCATATCCGAAAAGTTATTCTTTCCTATCATTGGTATGTATTTACACTATTTATCATAGTGTCGAGAAATTCATGAGTACACCCATCTCATAAATAAATAAAAAATTACCATTTCTTGCAAATTTCAATATATGCCACTTCTCATATATCCTCAAGTCATATTCTTCTCCCATAGATATTTAATCCTATGAGGGTTCTTCAAGGCCTAATATACTACTTATGCTCATAAATTATGTTCATATAAGGAATAAGTACCATGAAAAGTACTCAAACTTAAAATTGGTATAAGTTATTTTGGAACAAGATAAACCTTCCCTCTAGTTGTATTTATTCTCTTCAAGCACACTTTAATTTTTTTTTTTGCCTTTGAGGCCTTTTTAGACCTCAACCAACCCCAAGTCTATAGACTCCATGACCCCATTTATTTTAAATTATGAGTTATGATTCATTTTTGAAGGGGTTTTTGTTCGAAAACATAGGTATTCCAACATAAGACAAGCACCTTAAGTAACCACTAACACAACTAGATCAAATATAAACACGCCAATGTTTTGACGTGGTAAAACCATTATGGGGAAACATCCACAACCCCAACCAACGTGTCCACTTGGAGCAGTTTATTAATGCAAGAGAAAAATATTATAAAGATATTTTACATTAGAGTTTCTCACAATCGATCATCGGAAAATGACCCTCCATGCTCTTTAAATAGAGATCATGGACCAATCATGTGTTAAGTCACAAATCAATGTAGTTGTTAAGATTGAGGAGAATATGAACCATCAGATCACTCTATGTCGGGAACATATCGTGACCATCGGATTTCCTAACTACAAATACATACTAATTCATACTAAAGAAACACACTTTTACCTAACGACACATTAGACCAAGTAGATCTTAACTAACTCCTAAGTGTCTAAATATCCTAACACCCCCCCTTAAGAACAACTTGGGATATGATTGAAGGATTTACAAAAGTGACACAATAAGAGAAGGAAGGAGGCATTAGAGCCTACCCCCTTAATGACAACTTCTTGAACTCCTAACATAGATCGAAGTTTGGAAAACTTCGCTTCTATAAGAGACTTTGTGAAAATGTCTGCAACTTGATCTTCTATAGGGAAAAAGAGCACTTCAATAAATCGATCATGAATGAGCTTTCTGATGAAGTGCATGTGTAGCTCGATGTGTTTGTTGCACTGATGTTGAATTGGTTCTTTGGGGATATTGATGACACTCTGATTGTTGCACCATAAGCTAGTCAGATGTTGTTGCTGGAATGAAAACTATGAAAGGATCTGTCGAAGCCACAATGATTCATGACTTACATTTACCGCTACTTGGTACTCTATTTTTGTTGAAGAAAGTGAAATAGCATGTTGTTTCTTATAGGGCCATTTGACAAGTCCTTAACCAAGGCTGAAAACATAGCTTGCAATAGACTTTTGATCATCAGGGTTGTCAACCTAGTCTAAATTAGTGAAACCAACCAATAAAGGATCCCCCCTGAACTGTAATGTATCCCGAAATGAATTGTACCCCAGACATACCGAAGTATCCTTTTAGTTTCTTTCCAATTCCTTTCATGGGGTGTTTTCATATATCAGGCAACAATACCAACATCAAAGGAAAGATTGGGATGGGTATGAGTCAAGTATAAGAGGATACCAACTAACGGACGACACAAAGTGGCATCAACTTTGGGAGAAGTATAGGTGGCAACAAGATTGACTTCAGACTGGAAGGGAGAAGGGGATGGTTTACAATCTTCCATGTGGAAGCGACAAATACGGTCTCAAGCATACTTAGACTAGGAAAGAAAAATTACTTCATTGGTTTGCAAAACTTGGAGGCCAAGGAAATAGTGCAAAAATCCTAAGTTTGTCATTTCAAATTTCTTCTTAAGGTTGGTTTTCACATGGTTCAAAAGTTTTGAGTCACTACCAGTAAGGATAAGGTCATCAACATAAAGAACAAGGATTATGAGATGGTTTCCTACTTTCTTGGTATAGACATTAGGATCAAAATGACATCTAGAAAATCTGGTGTCAATAAGAAAGTTGTACATTTCATCATACCAAGCTTGGGGAGCTTGCTTAAGACCATAAAGAGATTTCTTAAGGCTAGAGTCATTCTGGACATAGCTAGGAGGTTGTTCCATGTATATTTCTTCTTGCAAATACCCATGCAAGAAGGAGGATTTAACATCCATATGATGGACCTCCCATTTATGTGAGGCAACAAGGGCAGGAACAAGGTGGATGGAATTCATTTTGGATACAAGGGAAAAGGTTTCATTATAGTCAATTATTTCAACATGGGGAAATCCTTTGTAACCTAACCGATCATTGTGTCTTTCAATACTTCCATCTGATGCATACTTAGTTATGGAGACCCATTTACATATGACAATTTTATTCCTTTCAGAAGAGGTACAAGATCCCAAGTATCGTTTGCAATTAAATAACGAGCCTCTTCGTTCATTGTTATATCCCAATATGGATGACCTGAAGCTTCTACAAATGTTTATGGATCATGATTATCTAAAACTTGATCCAAAAGAGAAGAGGCTCGCTATAATTGTGAATGTTTCTGACATTGATATGAAGGATCACTGACAAGATCACCAACTGCTTCTCGTGTTGAACAGACCCATCTAGGAAGCGGTGGTGTTGGTGTTGGTTCAGGTTCAATGGACTCATCTAGAGGAAGGTGAGTAGGAAGAGGTGTAATTTCATCCTCACTGTCATCATCTGAAGAAGAAACTAGAATAGGAACAGAAGAAGGCACATATGTTGAAGATGGATCGCGGGCCAAAGAAGGCACAATCACCAAATTAGGCTCGTATGCCAAGATGTTTTCATCAAATTTAACATATCTTCTAAAAATAATTTCATTACAATGTGGTTGAAGAAGTTTGTAACCTTTGACATCTTCAAAATAACCAAAAATTACACACTTCTCACTTTTAGGTTGCAATGATTTCCTTTTCTCATCAGTAATGTGAGCCCATGCTATACTTCCAAATATACATAAGTGACTTACATCATGTTTAATTTTAGTCCATGCTTCTTCGGATGTTATACTTTTAAGAGCTTTTGTGGGAGTGTGATTTACTATGTAATTTTCACAGTTGATGGCTCCCACCCAATAATTTAGACTTAATCTCTTAGGTTGGATCATACAATTATCCATTTCTTTTAATGTGCGACTCTTTCTCTCAGCAACACCATTTTGTTGTGGTGTATATGGAACAATGTGTTGCATTTGGATGCCCTATGTAGTGCAGTAACTTGTAAAATTATTGTTCACATATTCACCTCCATTATATGTTCTTAACCTTTGAATTTTATGTCCATATTTCTTTTCTATAAGGGCCTTTTAGGCCATAAACTTGTCAAAAAATTCACTCTGAAGTTTTAAGAAGTAAACCCAAGTACATATGGAAAATTCATCAATGAAATTTAAGAAATACTTGCACCCATAAAAAGAAGGAGAAGAAATTGGACCACACAAGTCATTATGAACAAGCTGCAAAGGGCTTGAGACGTGCCAAGATGCACGCTTGTCAAAACTGTCTCGATGATGTTTGTTGAGAACACAACTGGCACAAACACCATCTCTACACGAAACAAGATGAAGACTAGTCACCATCTGTTGATCACATAGTTGTTGCAATGACCGATAGTTTAGGTGACCAAACTACTCATGCCAAAGTTTTCTCAAGTCATTTCTATCAGCAACAAAAACTGATCGAAAAGATGATGACCCAAAGTTGTCAAACTTGTAAAAACTGGTAATATCATTAACAATTCTAGTTGCAAGAACATGTTGAGGATCTTTGAGATCCTTGATTACAACTTGGTGAGGTGAAAACTCTACAATTTTACCTTCACTTGAATGATTGATTTGATAAACTAATAAAAGGTTACATGAAAGACTTGAAACACATAATACATCATTGAAATGACCATTATCTACCTGAACCGTTCCAGATCCTACAACACTAAGGGATCTATCATCACCAACAAATATTTTCTTGGTGTTACATTCATTTAGAGTGGAAAATATGGCTTTCTCCTTAGCCATATGATAATATTCTCCAAAGTCAATAAGCGACTCATAAGAATAAGTATATGTTTCACTGAAGGAGAAACTAGAAGCAAAAATTGCATGTCCATGAGAAGAAGAATAAGTAGAATCAATGTTGATGTTGTGCTTCTTCATCACTTCCATCTTCTTGAAACATTTGGACTCATCATTCCTATATTTCCCACAAAAGTTGCAATGTCCGTCACTCTTCTTATTTTTAGATTTTTCTCATTTGTTGCCATTAGGAGCTGAAGTTGTTTGAGTGGGTTTGGGACCCTAGTTTTGCTTGTTGTTGTGGCAAGGATGTTGCTTCTTAGGATTATTTAGTTTATCTTTCTGCTGGGATACTAAATCTTTGTTGGAGGTACCTGTAGTGTTCAATACTCCAAGTTGAACAATTTTATCTTTCTCTCTAATCAAAGCATCACAAAGGACTCAAGAGTGGGTTTTCGATAAGTTTTCCCTAGAGCCTTTGTCATGGCATAAAAGGTAGATACAAACACAAAATATGCACTACCTAGCTTAGAAATAATAATATAGATGCAATGCTCTTCCTCCATCTTTATACTACATTCTTCACATAAAAATATAAGAGTTTTAAACTTAGATTGATAGTATTCAATGCAAGAAAAATAATTTGGACTTAAAGTCAATATATGATTTTCTAATGGATGTGCTCGAATAATATTGTGTTTACCAAACACAAATTCAATCTTTTCCCAAGCTTCATCGGGTTGATCAATTTCTTGAAGGTGGAACCTTAAATAAGGAGAGATGGACATTCTGATCAGTCCACGTGCTTCATCGTTCCTATTAGCCCATTTGGCTTTCTTTTCATCATCAGTGGGTTCTTTTTCCTTTCCCAAGGTAATCCAATATAGGCCTTTACTTAATAAACCCTCCATATGGTATTTCCATTGGAAGTAATTGGTATTGGTAAGAAAAATATCAATAGAAGAAGACATATTAAATATGTAGATAATATGGATTTAAAAATTGAAACTGATGAATTGGATGGAAATATCTTGAAAAATTAGGCGGTTTAAAAAAAACGACACTCAAAACAGACTTCGGATGTGAAATTTATTCCCTTTAAAAAAAAAACATAAATGGTAACCAAAGACCCACGTGGCAAGTAGAAGTTGGTTCACGTGGTGATACCCTTTCAAATAACCTCACTTTTATAAATAAGTTGTTTTACGAAGTGACCCACTTTTATAAAAAGAAGCAGGGATCACTTTTACAATGAAGTTACTTTATAAAAGAAAGTTGCATGCAAAACAAATAACTTTAAAATAAAATATTAAAGTTACTTACAATTATTCATTTTTATACTTGAACTGAAATACAAATTACAATGGATGCATGAACTTTTTCTAAAAAAGTAACAAAAAATACACTTGAACTTAAGACCTCTTACTTAATAAGGCAAATTTTAACCAAGTGAGATAGAAAAACATGTTGTATTGTTTAGAAGGAGGATTGGGGTTGTTGTTGAAGGCGATCTTGGAGAGAGTGCTAAAAAGAAATTATTTTCACACAAGAAAAAAATTTCACTTCCCGATGACAACAAGGGCTAGATCTCAGTTAGCTTACCTAAAAAATGCACCTTTTCCTCTATGTTTCTGATTTTTCGAGATTGCACAAGGCATAGGGAAAAGAGAATACATAGATATAAAAGATTAGAAACCTAGAAACAAACAATATAAAATTGAAATAAAACCAAAATAATACTTTGCAAAAATTTTAAAAGGGCATATTCGGGCTTTATACCTCAGGATCTGACTGAAATGGTTGTATCTTTGGAAAAAAAAACCTTTTCGAGTGAAATGAAAATCATTCCTGAATGAAATGAGCACTTTGGATGCAATGGAATAGTCCTCTCATCCCGTAAATGTACAAAAATGGCAGAAACCAGAGATGAGGCAACTCGTCTTCATGATCTCGATCTACAACAGGAGTGAGTCTTCAAACATGCTTTGATACCATGTTCGAAAACACATGTATTCCAATAGAGGATGAACAAATTTAATAACCACTCACACAACCAGATCAAATATCAGCATACCGATGTTTTGACGTGGTAAAACCCCTACGGGGAAACATCCATGACCCTAGCCAACGCGACCACTTGGAGTAGTTTATTAATGCAAAAGAAAAATATTATAGAGAGATTTTACAAGAGAGTTTCTCACAATTGATCATCGACAAATGACCCTCCATTCTCTTTAAATGGATATCATGGACCAATCAAGTGTTAAGCCACGAATCAATGTAGTCATTAATATCGAGGAGAATATGAACCGTCAGATCACTCTATGTCGGGAACATATTGTGACCATAGGATTTCCTAACTACAAATGCATACTAATGCATACTAAAGAAACATAGTAAGAAACACACTTTTACCTAATGCACATTAGACCAAGTATATCTTAACTGAATTCTAAGTGTCTAAATATCCTAACAAGTTTTCTTCATTTATATTCCTTTATGCTGTCTTTAAATTGCATGAGAAGTTTGAACATACACATAGATTGGTTTAACCTTGTGATTAAATGCATATATGTGTGCCTCATCATGTCTTGGTCTTACTTAGTTGTGCTTGATGGAATCTTTCCTATGCATTGAAAATGATTGCATTCTATTGTATTAAACATGGTTGTATTTTGAAAAATCATCTTGTTGGAATATCATTGTCTCTACATGAAATTGTCATGGTTCTCTAATCAATTCAAATGGTAATTTTCTTACATCATTTTAGGATTTGACATGGTTTCATGTCATGTGTGTAGGTGTCTTGTTTCACATTCACATGTGACATTGAAAGAATAGTTTAGATAATAACCATACAATAACACATGTGAGGATGTACAAAATCCAAGAAGTCAATTGACAAGAAGGATGGAATAACATATCGGCATGCACACATGAGATTGGCGTGAAGTTGTAACAAAAGGGAAACTATATCACATGGCAATGATGTTGAGCTCTATATAAATATGAAAGATCATAATCGAGTATCCTGCATAGCTTCATTACATGACTCACAATTTTGGATTTGGAAATGCAACATTAAACATGCTAGGAATGGCACTTAATTGACAAAATCAAGGGGATGGCCAAAATCATTCTCACAAATTTGGTCTCCATCCTCATCTAAACATAACATATGCATTCTTTGTCACGAGAAGTCTTTCAAATGAGTTTTAGGACAAATTGATGATTTTACCTTGTGTTTCCTTGCAAGTGCATTGAGTGTTGGAATTTAAAGAAGATAATTCTACCATTCCTCCATTCTTTTATTCTCTGCTTGAATTTTCATTTTTCTTCATTATTAGTTATTTCTCATATTTTCTCATGTTTTGCAGGCCTGCACATAAACAAATCCATGAAAGAAATTAAAACTTTGTTTTACTTATCATCCAACCATGGTGTAGTACCAAAGACGTAAGGGGTATCATATTTCCTTTAGATATTTATTGATCCAGATGGATGTTTGTGGCCTCCCACCTACTCCAACTATCTCATTTTGGCAGGTTTCCAGTTCGACAGTTTTTTCCTAGTTTTCGGGTCCCTGAATTCTGGGGCCATTTTGAGGCCCTAAAAATGTATATTCCTCGGATAGACCTTTCCAATGAGATATCATGCACCTAAAACGAGGATCGTATGCAAAAGTTACGACCCCAAGAAGTTGATGTGCTAACTTACCCAAACGGGGCCCACATGACTTTTGGCGCTTCATCTCCTAGAGTTAGGTTTTTCGATGTCTAGGGTTTTTGAAATTCCTGTTTATTTTAAAAAGGCCTTGAGAGTCTCATTGTAATCATCTTCTTGTGAATGAGCGCAATTGTCACATCTCTTCTTAGATATAAGACGACACCATTCTAGCAAGCTTGTTTTCTGCTGCATTTTACAGTTTCAGGTTATTTCCTTATTGAATAGAAACCAGCCTACTGTATATTTGTTATTTTGTGTTAAGCATATTTTGATAATAATATGTATTCATTTCATTCTCTCATAAAATTCGGATCAATGGTATCATAGAGGTATTCTCCTTGTCGTTCTTAAGGCATGTCCCCAATGAGGTGAGGGTATAAAGAATTGGGTCTCAAGCTTGTTTCTCTTGAGGACAAAATCTCTCACACACCCAAGAAATCTTTCATGGTGAGAGAAAATAAAGATGATGGGAGAGGATATCCCTTCAAAATGTTTCTCGAGGAATCCCTCACACAACAGAGGAATGATGATGGATATTTTTGTGTAAATCCTTTGACAACTACCAACAGGTGACACATCTTCCTCAAACGTAGGCTCTGCCCCCTTCAAGGTAAAAATCAACTTCGATATTCCTATATTTGAAGGTTAGATAGACACAGATGTTGTAGAAAAATGGTTGAATCTACTAGAAGAGTATTTCTCTTTCCATAACTTCTCGAATAGAGAAAATATTACTTTTTCACTCCTCAAAGTCATTCTCCATGTCAAAGATTGGTGAGAAACTTTCTATGAGAAGAAGGAACCATAGGAACCTGTTGATGGGTGAAATTGACCGTCCGTCAACTGGGAGAGTGGATCCGGTCCGGGGTTGTCTAAATAACCTAAGCCGTTTGGGATAACCCACCCTGACGGGTTTAGCAGCTCCGTTGGCCGATCTAAGGTCCTAAGAAAACAAAAAAGAAAATTACTCTAAATTAACTAATCTAAAGGAAAAATAACAATTAAAACAAACTAATAAACTAATCTAACTATTATATATACAATCTACTATCTAATACTACACAACTATAATTCTATAAAATCAAATGTTTTATTACTAATAGAGTCAAATTAATTTACAAATGTACAACATTTACAAATTACAGATTTGAATGAAAACCTGAAAAACTCATTTGTAATCTGTCCTAAGACAACAAGACTATTGTTTTTGATTTTATAATTTTATGAAAAAGAAATAACATAAAACTAACTAAACTAAGCAACTAAAATAATAACTCTAACTACGAATCTAAATTATACATATATCTAACTAAACTACTTATACTATACTAACAAATTAACTACTAAATACTAAATAAAAAAATGACCTGAACTAACGCTTCAGGTTTGTCCCGTGTATGCGATGATTGTCTGAGCTGATTGGAGGGAGGAAACCTGCACCGAATTATCCACGAGCTTCTTGTAAACTAGAAGCAACTATGCTCTTCAAATATAATTACAGAACAAGCAAGACATAAAAATTTACAACAACCTTATGATTTATCAATCTTCACAGTTAGATAAATCTGTATGCAAAGATCTATACAAAATAATTCAATTAACGAAGAAGATAAATCTGTGATTCATTAACTAAAACAAAGTAATTGCTGTACTTTTAAATAATGAAAGAGATCAGATATGGATAGCACATTAATCAAATCATATCATCCTGCAATAGATTATGATAGCTAAAGTAGTCTATAATCAACTGCTAACTGATATGCATAAAACTTGAAACAAAAGTTTGATATATTGAAAGCGGAAGCTATTACAAGACATCAACTTTCGTCTCAGTCTAAGTCATAAATCCATAGTCTGGTTCTCCCACAAGTGAGGATGATGATGTTTATTACAAAAATGACAAGTATTTAAAGACCTTACACAGGGTAAAACATCCCTATGGAAGTTATCAAAACTGTTTACACAAATATGGGAAAATATCCCAAGTTTGATTAAACTAACAACCTAAAATAAAAACCATATCACACAAATATCTCCTAGACTGCCACAACATGCCCAATTGATCATAGACATTCGTATGTGCTTGAACAAGGACAAGAATAGACAATATTAGAGGATATTTTATTATTAAAATTAACAAAAATCTAATTTCTAAGACTAGCTACAGAATCTTGCGATTCTGTAGCTGGTCTAAATCAAACACATAATCGTTTTAAAAATCAATTCGAATCTTAGAAAATATATTCAAACCATTGAAAAATATTTGATTGCTAAAAGCATCATTCAAATTAACACTTGTATACAAATTGAACAAACTAAATCGTATTCAACCAAATGATAACAAAGATGGATACACTCTCTTTAATTCTATATCACCAATTCGGGTTAACAAAATCATACTGGATAACTCAACAACAATGAAATCGTTTCATGGACCAATTGAAATCAAAACCAACAGTTTGTGTTGCACCAACCATTAACAAAATCACTTCGAATCCAAATGAAATCAACAGGATCGTTTTCTCAAATTGATATCACTATGTTAAACATAGACAAACGATCCATGCTATTGGCGAATCAAATAAAAAACTGGTATGCAAATTATCACAAATGAAATCATAATAGAATTAATCAGTTGATAACATGATCTGTGGGACTCGTCCATCATTTTTTATTGCCAATTGGGGGTAGACAAAATCGATTGACATTCAATGAAATCATTACTTGAATCAATTTCAAAAACGAACTATTAGCCGAGTTATCTCATACAAATCCAATAGAGACAAAATCGTTTTTTGAAAATCAAAACCAATGGAGCAATATCAAATCTACTTTCGATATCAATCTAACTCAAAACAAGAAATTGTGCTAACTCAAGACATGCATCAATCAAATCAAAACGAATAGAAACAATTTGTGTTTGTTACATCCATTATGAATCAACACAAGTCCACGATTATAGCAAGTAGATCTTTCGCATAGGTCAAAGATAATTAAAATCCAATCGAGATTACTAATTCAATACAGAACAGAGTCGTTTTGAGTTTATTAGGAGAAAATGAAACTAATTAAAATCATACCAAATCGACTATCAAACATAATTGATTCACAAACAAACCAAACCGAATCAAAATCGATGAGTTGCTTGTACTAAACTGGGCATGACAAATTGCATAACCAAATCATATGTACATTTAATTTTAGTAAAATGAACCTACTGTATAGGATCCACAACATAACCGTTTTTGATAATCAAACTATGACAAAGTCATTTCGAATAATAAACAGACTTATCGAAACTCAGAAACCAATTCATTATATAAATTCAAGCAATTCATAAAACGAAATTGATATTGAAATTCATACCTGGATAACAGAAATGACTTGGTCATGATAGTTTGGAATTGACGAAGGCTGTCGCCGACTTGACATTCCTAAAAATGATCGAACCAGTGGTTTTCTGCTTCTTGTCATTAGCTTGAAGTCTGTCCCTTTCCCTCGAAAACATTGTAACTTGGTTCTCTAAAGATTTGATTTTCGACTGTAATAAGGGAATGTCGGTATAGTAGCGCTCTAGCCACACATTACATTGGTTACATGATGTCTGTTCGGGCTTCGAAATGACAGTCGAGGTATTTTTCAGATCACCGAGGATATCATTAGGTAGCTTGATCCCTGGGTAGCTAGGATTGTTCTTTAGGCAAGGGGGTAAATTAGAAACAAAGTCATAGGGTGGCTCAGAGCACAAACCATGGGAATAAGGGTACTCACTAGCCAGGAAGTGCTCGATATCAGAGTCAGAGTCTTCACTGAGGACTATGGGCTTTTGATCAGCGTTTGGTTTAGGTTTATTCTGGGCAAGTCTCGATATCAATCAAGCATTGTTTTTACCTTTTCCATCGACAGTAGAGTTACCCTTGAATTTCTTTCTCACAGGCTTTTTTACAGCCTCAACCTTGTCTGTTATGATGTCGGGTAGGTCGATATTAGGGTAGATCGAGGGTTTGGGAGAGGGTAGAAGGGCATGAAAAGGCATGGGTGGCCCGACCTTAGTCTCGCTGACCATAGACTTGTCGATTTGGATAGACTCTGAATCAACAAAGCCGTTTCGAGATAGAAAAGCTTTCGAATTATCACCGTGGAGGTTTAAATGATGAACGACGATGAGTCTAACCAAGCCATGGTGAAACAAGCTGCTGTCAGCCTTCTCGTGTTTGAACCTCTTAGCCATTTTGTAAAGACTATGCTGGAAATAAAATGGCATGTTCAATGGATAACCCATGAAATTCATTAACAGTAGAAGGTGATAAAGAAAAACCAATCCATACCGACCCTCGCAGGTCACAAATTGTTTAACCACTATCAAAATATTGTGCCACCTAGGTTTAAGCATGGAAATAGGCATACCTTTGTCACAGGATGTGACCTTTCATGATACAAACAATAATGGCCATGGCACCTCATCAACTTTAGAGTTTTTAAACCATCGCTAGCCTGTGGCTGCTAATACTTTGGCAGTGATAATGAACTCTTCATTCAGCTCAAGCTGAATGTCACCTACTTTAGCCCTACACCCATCAAAGGTAAGGGCGAATTGTTGTGCAACAAACAGATTGAAACCCTTGAACCTCTGAATAAACGCGAGCCAACCATTATCTTGTAAATCCTTACGGGCGATATCAAAGAGTAACAGAGCTTGACTACCGTTTGGCTCAATTCGCACCACCGGTGCCATAGAGAGGAGCACACGGTGAGCGATGTGAACGAGCCAGGTTTTGACTGACAACATACACAGGAGCAGAATGCTCACAGGCTTACCCAAAATTAGCGAGGGTGAAACAGGGATAAGGGTAAACATTAATGACATATCGTGCGAAGGTGGTGGAGCTAGTTCATACATGCATGACAGTCATATCTACAGTACAACCACCGATGCAAATAGATATTCAACCCACTATTGTATAGGTTAACAATTATGCCATTCGCTCGAGCAATGAAATCAATGGTAAGTGGATTAATCATTCACGCGAGCAAAAGTTATACCATAGTTTTAAAATCAAACAAATGAATCAAAACCAATACCAAGTGTTGTATGAAAGGATTCATACCAAGGGTTTAACCATAACACCAATGATTTTTTTTTTTATATAACTAATGTGCCAATTGAATTGATCAAATAACATGTAAATCCAATCACCAATGCATCACAAACTCAATTACTCATGAAACGAAATTACATAATCAATCAAAGAATGTCAAATGAGTACAGATCAAAAGGTCTTGCCAACTGTATAATGATAAGTACAATGTAAACGCAATGGGCATACCGACAAGATAATGAAAATTCAGTGACGATTTTAATGTGACTTCGAAAACCAAATTTTCATGCTTGCAGTCGTGAAAACAAGAATGAAGGTAAGTGTGCAAATAGCGCAAAAAATAAAAATGTCGTTTTATTTGAGAATTGCGATGAAAAATTAAGATTTGCAAAACACTGGTGTAGGTAGCTTATAAGGACAGTAGAAAAAATGTGAATTGGCTGCCAACAATGGCGACACACTGGTAGAAGCAGTTATCTCTGCCAAAAGAACAAACTCAGATTGGGATAACGAGAAAAATTATAACTCAAAAATAACAACCAGAAAATCGTGTAAACATCTTCATTAACCAAATATTCCAGCAGTGTTTAAAGGATGAAAACTGATAACAGTCTCAAGACAAGCGAGTTGTGATATTAAATATAAAATCTCCAATACTGTTGACAGAGCCACTGCTGTCAGCAGGTGTCCATAGCCTTGACAAGGTTGCCATTTAACCCACTCTGACATCTGTATCCTGCCAAGAAGTTCTAGATCAGAATAAAGGACATTAAGAGGTTTCTTATTTGCAAATTTTCATATACCCGACATTGCTTCACTGCCAGCGGGCCTGTTCAGTACCCCGACAAAGTTGTCTTGGCGTCATGCATGCATTTACCCGCTGCCAGCAGACCTGTTCAACATCCCGACGGGTTTACAAGCACTTCCCATAGCTCTATTAATGATTTATTTTGTTTTGTTTTTTCAAAGATATATAGTTGAGCGGGGTGATGTTGAAAATTATGATATCTTAACATATTTTTTCAGACCTCAGCATAATTTTTTAGAAGTGTCCTTTATTAAGATCCAGAGATGTTTCATTTACAGAACCAACTTCTTAAGGCAGGGAGACATCTTCTGAGTCATTCCCTTAAGGAAAAGGGACAACATAAAAAGATGATAGATGATCCCAACAAGCTTATGTTAGAGATTGAAATCAGTTAACTTCTTTCAAACGACAAGCTTTTTCCACTCACAGATGTAATTTCAGAAGTATACAATTGATGTTTATACAATTTTCTTAGCAGTTATTTCAGCGAAGGAATTTTCTGTTTTCTTTATCTGAATAGCTCAATATACAGGTATGTGTATCTCCAAAAACACAAGCTGATAAACTCAAAGGAGAAATAAAAAACAAAAGAAAAAGCAAACAAAAGAAAAACATGTACATAATGTACAAGGGTTCTTATCAAGCAAAGTATCTTTTCAGGGCTTGGCCATTCACTGGATAGGTGTCAGGTTGTCCCTATAGGTTTTGTAATCGGAAAGAACTGGGACCCAACTTCTCAGCAATTAAAAAACAGTCCAAGCCATAAGTTTTGAAATTTCGTGTGCTCTCCCTTTCCCTCATGTGGTTTGTCCCATTTCAAGATGAGATCACCTACTTCAAAATTTCTATCAGAAGCAGAGTTAGAATCGAACCAGATTTTAACCAATAGTTGATGCTGATCTAACTTACGTTTATCTTGGGCTCTTACCTCTTCTAGCTTCATCAAAGTGTTAATTTGGTTTTCTAAAGGGGGACAATCTTCTTCTTGGATTTTCTGCGACAACTATAGTGAAGGAAGAAGAAAGTGAGGTGGCAGAATTGCTTCTCTACCATAAACGAGAAAAAAGGGGGAGTTACCTACAACATATTTTGGCGTTACCCTATCATCCCAAAGCACGTTTAACAGTGCATTGTGCCAATTTTTGTGATTTTCAGCCACCGTTCTCTTGATGATTTTAATCAAGTTATTATTTGTTGATTCTGCCAATCTGTTGCCCTAAGGGTAATAGCTAGCAGAATACTTCAATTTAATTCCTTTTTCCAAGGCGAACTCACTCATCCCAAGAGAGGAAAAGTAAGAAGCGTTATCAAATACTAAACAGTCGGGGATACCAAAATGAGTGATAATATTCGAATTTAGCAAGGCAATTACCTGACTGGTGTTGACAGTTCTTAATGCGGCAACTTCAGACCACCGGGTAAAGTAATCTGTGGCTGTGATGATGAAATTATGCTATTGTGAGGATGGCGGGTTGATTGGACCTATGATGTCAAGGCCCCACTGCTGAAAAGGAGGGTCTACTGAAACAGGCTACAAAGGAAAGGCTGGTTTTTGTAATCGCCCTGATGCTTTTTGACAAATGATACACTTACGACACAAGGCATGGGCGTCTCTAAAAAGCGTGGGCCAGTAATAACTAGCTCTTAAAACCTTATGAGTAGTGGTGTCACCACCAAAATGACCACCAGCTTCTTCTGCATGCAACTCTAGCAAGACCTTTTCTGCTTCGTCTTTCTCAAGAGAACGCATCAGTACGCCGTCAAAACTTTGATGAAACAGGATACCATTAACCAAATTAAAGGAGGCAGACTTTAATCTTAACAGTCTTCTTTTAGTGGGATCCAAGTGACGGGGGGCTGACCCATGTTCAAGACAGAATCTTATATCATCATACCACGGACTGACAGAGTTTTGTGCGCAACATATTGCATTTTGATCGTGTTGTCCTAGGTTTGACGTATCGCTTTCTTCTTGCTGTCCTGCTGCTGAATCAACGACTAACTTGCATAACCCTTGGCCTCTCACTATTTGAGCTGGGGTAATTTCTAAGTCGTACTCCTGCAAGGAGGTGACCCAATTAGCCCTCTTTTCACCTAGTTCCTTCTGCACTAACAGGTTCCTGACGGCTGGGTAAGGGACAATAACTTTTGTCCTTGATTTCAAAAGATAAGACCGGAAATGATTGACTGCTTTGAAAACAACGTAGGCTTGCTGATCTATCGCTGGGTAGTTAAGTTCAACACCTTTGAAAGAAGAGCTCATAAAGGTGATGGGTACTTCGTTGTTTTTGGCGTTCTTTTGAGTTAGGACGACGACATAGGAACGGTCAGAAGAAAAAGTGTAGAGTGTAAAGTCTTAAGAAAAGTCGGGGCTCATGAGAGACGGAGCGTCTATTATGGCCTTCTTTATTGCATTAAAATATTGATTCTCTAGGGGTCCCCAGTGATAATGGGTGTCTTTCTTAATTAAATTTTGTAAATGCCTGACCATTTCGAAGAAACTGGGGACGAATCTCCTCACGAAGTTAATATGGCCTAAGAAAAACTGCATAGACTTTTTGGATGTAGGAGGGGGAAGTTTCGCGATGCTTGAGTCCTTTCGGGGTTGATAATCATCCCTTCGCTTGACACAATAAATCCTAAGAGTTTACCCTGTTCTACTGCAAAGATGGATTTTTTAGGATTCAAGGAGATGCCGTATTTACGACGTCGCTGTAGAACGGCTCGTAAGTGAGCTAGATGATTGGTTTTGTTTTTAGAGAATACGGTAACATCATCTAAGTAAACTACGATGGACTGATTGATTAAGCCTTGGAAAGCAATGTCCATTGCTCTCTGGAAAGTGGCATCGGCATTAATCAATCCAAAGGGATTTTTTCGATAAGCGTAGGTCCCCCACGGGGTACGGAAGGTAGTTTTAAGTTGGTCTGGTGGAGACATTAGGACTTGGTTGTACCCCGAGAAACCATCTAGTAAGGATAGCCTCTCAAAACCAGATACCTGTTGAAGGATCTGTTCCATGGGTGGGATAGGGTAGTTGTCTTTATCAGACGCTCTATTAAAGTTTTGGAAATCGACGCAGAGTCGGATTTCCCCACTTTTCTTCTGGACAGGGACAAGGTTAGAAACCCATTGAGTGTGCCTAACTGGAAAAATTATTTTATCATTTAGAAGCTTATTCAATTCTTTTTGAATGGTCGGTTCAAGCTTAGGGTGCATTTTTCTCAATTTTTGTTGGAAGGGTAAGGTTTGGGGTTTCATAGGAATAACATGTTGTATGATGTTAGGGTCGAAAGTTTTAAGGTCATCATACGTCCATGAAAAGACATCATTAAATTCTTTGAACAATTTAATAAATGCAACTTTTTCTTGTTCAGAACATCCTACCCCTAGATTAATGCACTGCGGATTGTCCTTAGTTCCTAAGTTTTCTTTTTCATATGATAATGAGGAACTATTGGTTTTACAGTTAACCGATTTTTTGAATTTATCTTGAAGATCATAAAATTTCTCTAATCTAACTACAGATTTAGGGATCGAGTTTACCATGTCCGATGAAGATTCATGAGTTCTCGGATCTGGTATTACCGTGAAATCGTGCAAATTGTCGTCGTGAGTGCGTTCATCTATCACTGTGCCTTGAAAAGTTTCTTCCATGTGTAGAAAGTTAATAATCTGTTGATCGTTGTCAAATACTCTCCAGTTTGTGATGTTGTCGGGAACGGATGGATGGAACAACAGTTCGATGGAGAATGAATCTAGGGACAAGCCTTTTGCAGGAAAGCATTTAGAAGCTACGTTAGCTAATAGATCTACTTCAGAGTTATTCAATCTAGGAATAGAATTTATATTGAAAGCAACAAACTTATTCATTAAATTCCATACCTCGGATTCGTAGCTTTTAAGATGCGGAGACAGATAGTGGATAGAATCTCTTACCTGTCTAACTACTATTTCAGAGTCGCCAAAGACAACCAAGTTTTGAATGTTCATATCCAAATCTTTTCTGAGACCTTGTAGTAAAGCCTCATATTCTGCAGTGTTATTAGTACATTCAAATTCCAACCTACATGCGATCAATGTTTTGTTACCTGCCAGGTCAATAATAACGCAGCCTGCACCAGCTCCTTCTTTGGACTTTGACCCGTCAAAATAAAGAGACCAAATTTGATTACCATCAGGTACATGAGACCTTTGCGTAGAAGCTGTTGGCTGCACATATGCTACAATCTCGGACTGCTGTTCTGGATTGGTGATAGCTGAAGCCTCGACCATGAAATTGCCGAAAAAGGTATCCATCCCTTGTACTTCAGGTGAATCCACAGAAGGTGTAAATGGTTCATTGGGATTGTTCAAATCTGTAACCATGAACTTAAGGTAGCGTTCACGATTTACCTTGATCTTGTTGGGCTTGCCGTTCTCTGGAAGCCATAGATGAGACCAATCCGTCGTGAAATAACCGTGTAGCCGCTCCGACCAGTCCCTGCTTAAAAACAGACCATACACTTCTGGAATATCCACAACAATTATATCAATGACTTGATGAACCTTGGGGTTAGACGATAATCTTATAAGCACATTCTTTAGTTCGCCTATAACTTTAACATTGGTCCGATCAAGTTGTATGATTTTCAAGGTGGAGGGTTCAACTTCGGCGTTAATCTTTTGGCATACAGACCATGGCATCACATTGGATGACGCTCCTGAGTCTACCATACAATTGTGCATGTTTCTATTAAATATTTCGAACGTTAACGAAAAAGGAGGTACATTTTTGCGAGTGCTAAGGGTGGCAGTTTGTGGCTTTTTACTCGCAGTTTCTAAAGTTACTTTATCTACATTATTTACATTATTTACATTACTTACAGGAAGGCTTCCTTTATCTTGAGGATCAGGATTGTTTTTAGTGGAAGTCTTCTGAGGAACTTTGTTCTGCACAACCTTGTTACCACTTGAATTCCTATTTTTTCCATTCTCTGAGATATTCTGTAACATTTTTTGTAGCGGAAATGGAAATTTCAATAACTCATAAACAGAAATGTTATCCCTTAACTTTTTAAGATCTTCAACTACATCATAATCTAAATTGGGGTTCACATGAATTTGTTTAGTCTCAGCTGGTTTAGATTGCTTTGCAGGCGAAGTCGTAGTGTTTTCGGCAGAAGGTTTGTTTGTTGTCTTACTCCTGGTATTATAGGGATGAACTGTCTCGAAGTTAGCTTGAAAGATGCTATCCGAGAAGTGTCCAAAAATATTCGGAGAAGACTCCTCTTCTTGAACTGTCTCTTGTTCAACTACCTCCTTAGGAATCTCAGGAGGCATCAAGTTATCTTGGGCTTTTAGAATCATTTGAAGGGTGCATTGCAAACTTTCTAGATTAAGGCCTTCGGTGGTTGGATTAGGTCGGTTGGTAGGAAAAGGCTTCCAGAATGGGGGTTTGTAAGGTCCTTTTCTCGAGGAAGCTTCTTCGGTCGTCCTTTTCAAATCTATAACTTGATTTGACAGTTTTTGAACAACTTTAGTTAAGTTTTCTAAATCAGAGCTTTCAGGTTGTGTTTTACTTTGAGTAGGTCTAGGGAGGATTTCGATCTTATTTTTGGAAGAAGGAATAGTCTCTGTTTCGTTGTTAGTAGAGTCTTTAAGACTAAGTATGTATTTTTCAATATGGCTGGCCTCCTCGAAGGCTTCTAACAACGTGGATTTCTTAGATCGTTTAACCCAAATAGCTATACTTTGATGCAAAGCTTTAGTGTAATATGCTATTATGAGATTCTCGGCGGGCATGGAATTCATGGGGATTTGGTTCTTAAGTGTTAAGAATATTTGATTAAATTCTTTAACTTTTTGTTTTGGGTTCATTCTTAAGTTAGAAAGATCCATGACTAGGACTTCCGGAGGCTTACCGTCTCCGAACGCTTCCAAAAAGCATGACTCAAAATTTTCCCAACACACGATGATATGGGGTTGCTGGGCAAAGTACCATGTAGATGCATTGCCCTCAAAAGTATAGGGTAACAACCTACAAACTACGTCTTCATGCTCGACATTGCAGAGTCTTATGGCTAACATAAACTTTTACATGTGATCTTCAGCGATCTGTTTTGAGTCAGGGTCAAACTTGGGGAGCCATTTCTCTGGATGTTTAGGTAAGGGATGCTAAGCTCCAGGTACTGCTACGACATCCTGGTCAACCAAGGTCTAGCAGGATTGTTCTGGTTGGCCATTGGTGTAGTGGGTGTGGAAGGCTGAGAAGGGGAATTGCCTTCATCAGAGGAATCTCCTCCAGAAGCGGAAGGAGATGATGGAGGTGGTGAAGGAGGTATTCCAAATCCTCCTGTAGCAAGGGTGAGGATTGGATCTGTAGGGTTCACAGTGAGGTTAGTGCCTTCGAGTTGTTCCCTGATATCATAGAAATCTAAAGGTTGGTCCAACAGACGGTTTGGTTGCCTCAAACAGGCTAAGGCACTATGAGTTCTTATGAGAGATTGACGGACAATCTCTTGTATGTCACCACCTGTAGGATTCAGGGTTACTGATTCAACTATGACCTGTGGATTATTGGTTGATGTGGTTGCTATTTGAGGGGGAATGTTATCATTTGAATGACTTCTTGTCACTATAGGTGAGCGATTAGGTGGTGGAGGAGTCTTATGACCACCTCATGCCATTAATTAAGTTCAGGCCCTCCTTCTAGTGCCATTTGTTGACGGGAAAAATTGACCGTCCGTCAACTGGGAGAGTGGATCTGGTCCGGGGTTGTCTAAATAACCCAAGCCATTTGGGATAACCCACCCTGACGGGTTTAGTGGCTCCGTTGGCTGATCTAAGGTCCTAAGAAAACAAAAAAGAAAACTACTCTAAATTAACTAATCTAAATGAAAAATAACAATTAAAACAAACTAATAAACTAATCTAACTATTATATATACAATCTACTATCTAATACTACACAACTATAATTCTATAAAACCAAATGTTCTATTACTAATAGAGTCAAATTAATTTACAAATGTACAACATTTACAAATTACAGATTTGAATGAAAACCTGAAAAAATCATTTGTAATCTGTCCTAAGACAACAAGACTATTGTTTTTGATTTTATAATTTTATGAAAAAGAAATAACATAAAAATAACTAAACTAAGCAACTAAAATAATAACTCTAACTACAAATCTAAATTATACATATATCTAACTAAACTACTTATACTATACTAACGAATTAACTATTAAATACTAAATAACAAACTGACCTGAAGTAACGCTTCAGGTTTTTCCTGTGTATGCGATGATTTTCTGAGCTGATCAGAGGGAGGAAACCCACACCGAATTATCCACGAGCTTCTTGTAAACTAGAAGCAACTGTGCTCTTCAAATATAATTACAGAACAAACAAGACATAAAAATTTACAGCAACCTTATGATTTATAAATCTTCATAGTTAGATAAATCTGTATGCAAAGATCTATACAAAATAATTCAATTAACGAAGAAGAGAAATCCGTGATTCATTAACTGAAACAAAGTAATTGTTGTACTTTTAAATAATGAAAGAGATCAGATATGGATAGCACATTAATCAAATCATATCATCCTACAATAGATTATGATAGCTAAAGTAGTCTATAATCAACTGCTAACTGATATGCATAAAACTTGAAACAAAAGTTTGATATATTGAAAGCGAATGCTGTTACAACACATCAACTTTCATCTCAGTCTGAGTCATAAATCCATAGTCTGGTTCTCCCACAAGTGAGGATGATGATGTTTATTACAAAAATGACAAGTATTTAAAGACCTTACACAGGGTAAAACATCCTTGTGGAAGTTATCAAAACTGTTTATACAAATCTGGGAAAATATCCCAAGTCTGATTAAACTAACAACCTAAAATAAAAACTATATCACACAAATATCTCCTAGACTGCCACAACATGCCCAATTGATCATGGAAATTCATATGTACCTGAACAAGGACAAGAATAAACAATATTAGAGGATATTTTATTAATAAAATTAACAAAAATCTAATTTCTAAGACTAGCTACAGAATCTTGCGATTCTGTAGCTGGTCTAAATCAAACACATAATCGTTTTAAAAATCAATTCGAATCTTAGAAAATATATTCAAACCATTGAAAAATATTTGATTGCTAAAAGCATCATTCAAATTAACACTTGTATACAAATTGAACAAACTAAATTGTATTCAACCAAATGATAACAGATATGGATACACTCTGTTTAATTCGTTATCACCAATTCGGGTTAACATAATTGAACTGGATAACTCAACAACAATGAAATCATTTCATGGACCAATTGAAATCAAAACCAACAGTTTGTGTTGCACCAGCCATTAAAAAAATCACTTCGAATCCAAACGAAATCAATAGGATCATTTTCTCAAATTGATAGCACTATGTTAAACATAGACAAACGATCCATGCTATTGGCGAATCAAATAAAAAACTGGTATGTAAATTATCACAAACGAAATCATAATAGAATTAATCGATTGATAACAGGATTTGTGGGACTCGTCCATCGTTTGTTATTGCCAATTGGGGGCAGACAAAATCGATTGACATTCAACGAAATTGTTACTTGGATCAATTTCAAAAATGAACTATTAGCCGAGTTTTCTCATACAAATCCAACAGAGACAAAATCGTTTTTTGAAAATCAAAACCAATGGAGCAGTATCAAATCTACTTTCGATATCAATCTAACTCAAAATAGACAATCGTGCTAACTCAAGACATGCATCAATCAAATCAAAACGAATAGAAACAATTTGTGTTTGTTACAGCTGTTATGAATCAACACAAGTCCACGATTATAGCAAGTAGATCTTTTGCATAGGTCAAAGATAATTAAAATCCAATCGAGATTACTAATTCAATACTGAACAGAGTCATTTTGAGTTTATTAGGAGCAAATGAAACTAATTAAAATCATATCAAATCGACTATCAAACATAATTGATTCACAAACAAACCAAACCGAATCAAAATCGATGAGTTTCTTGTACTAAACTGGGCTCGACAAATCGCATAACCAAATCATATGTAAATTTAATTTTAGTAAAATGAACCTACTGTACAGGATCCACAACATAACCATTTTTTATAATCAAACTATGACAGATTCATTTCGAATAATAAAAGACTTATCGAAACTCAGAAACCAATTCATTATATAAATTCAAGCAATTCATAAAACGAAATTGATATTGAAATTCATACCTGGATAATAGAAACGACTTGGTCATGATAGTTTGGAATTAACGAAGGCTGTCGCCGACTCGACATTCCTAAAAACGATTGAACCAGTGGTTTTCTGCTTCTTTTCATTAGCTTGAAGCCTGTCCCTTTCCCTCGACAGCACTGTGACTTGGTTCTCTAAAGATTTGATTTTCGACTGTAATAAGGGAACGTCGGTATAGTAGCGCTCCAACCACACATTACATTGGTTACATGATGTCTGTTCATGCTTCGAAACGACAGTTGAGGGTTTGTTCAGATCACCGAGGGTTTCATTAGGTAGCTTGATCTCTGGGTAGCTAGGATTGTTCTTTAGGCAAGGGGGTAGATTAGAAACAAAGTCATAGGGTGGCTCAGAGCATAGACCATGGGAATAAGGGTACTCACTAGAGAATAAGCGCTCGATATCAGAGTCTGAGTCTTCACTGAGGACTATGGGATTTTGATCAGCGTTTGGTTTAGGTTTATTCCGGGAAAGTCTCGATATCAATCGAGCATTATTTTTACCTTTGCCATCGACAGTAGGGTTACCCTTGACTTTATTGTTCATAGGCTTTTTTACAGCCTCAACCTTGTCTGTTATGATGTTGGGTAGGTCGATATCAGGGCAGACCGAGGGTTTGGGAGAGGGTAGAAGGGAATGAAAAGGCACCGGTGGCATGACCTTGGTCTCGCTGACCACATAATTGTCGATTTGGACAGACTCTGAATCAACAAAGCCATTTCTAGACAAAAAATATTGCCAATTATCGCCGTGGAGTTTTAAATGATGAACGACGATGAGTCTAACCAAGCCATGGTGAAACAAGCTGCTGTCAACCTTCTCATGTTTGAACCTCTTAGCCATTTTGTAAAGACTACGCTGGAAATAAAATGGCATGTTCAATGGATAACCCATGAAATTCATTAACAGTCAAAGGTGATAAAGAAAAACCAATCCATACCGACCCTTGCAGGTCACAAATTGTTTAACCACTATCAAAAGATCGTGCCACCTAGGTTTAAGCGTGAAAATAGGCATACCTTTGTCACAGGATGTGACCTTTCGTGATACGAATAGTAATGGCCATGGAACCTCATCAACTTTAGAGTTTTTAAACCATCGCTGGCCCGTGGCTGCTAATCCTGTGGCAGAGATAATGAACTCTTCATTCAACTCAAGCTGAATGTCACCTACTTTAGCCCTACACCCATCAAAGTTAAGGGCAAATTATTGTGCAACAGACAGATTGAACCCCTTGAACCTCTGAATAAACGCGAGCCAACCATTATCTTGTAAATCCTTACGGGCGTTATCAAAGAGTAACAGAGCTTGACTACTGTTCGGCTCAATTTGCACCACCGGTGCCATAGAGAGGAGCACATGGTGAGTGATGTGAATGAGCCAGGGTTTGAATCACAACATACACAAAAGAAGAATGCTCACAGGCTTACCCAAAACTAGCGAGGGTGAAACAAGGATAAGGGTAAACATTAATGACATATCGTGCGAAGGTGGTTGTTATAACCCAAAAATGCACCACACAGGTTTACCTGGCATCAGGCCAACTCATGCCTCTTCCTAGCCAAAGCCATGTTGAACAAATCCTCAAAAAACCACTTAAATCAAGGGACCCACGCCCTAACCTTTCACTGGGCGCGGGTGACCGCTTGCTGACCTTTTACTGCACGCGGGTATCCGCGGGCTAACCCACTACAGCCCGCAGCTACCTAACAAAGCAAGAAATCAGGAAAGTTTCCGTCGGGACACGAGGCTTTTTGTCAGTTAACTGGAACTCTTCGCCATGCATGGCCGAGAGTTCGCCTAAAACACTAGCTCTTTCTAGCCTATAAAAGGAGGGGTAGGGGTACTATTCAAGGATGAAGGAAAAATCATAGCAAAGAAACTATGCCAAATTGCCAAGTCAGTTTTGTCCCAACCCTTTAGCCTTGCCTCAAGCTTTAGGAGAAATTCAAGTAGCAGCAGTTGGAGGACAAAAGAAGAGGAGGAGCCCAGGATCAGGATCGAGGAACGGTGGCCGATCTCAGAAATCATTGTAAGTTGATTCACATTGAGATTAATGAAAAATATACTTTTCCCGTCCCGAATACATAAGTCTCATCTATGTTATTTGATTTATGTTTTATCTCTAACCCCCTAGTAGATCAGTAGCATGCATGCGTATTTTTGTATTGATTGTAGGAATCTTTGTGGAAGGAGCAGCAGCAGCAAGGATATAAAATCTCAACGAAGGATCTACTTCAACCGTCGATAAAAAGGTTAGCTAATTCTTCCCATGTTTGCATGAGAAAAGGGGTTGAGATTTTGGGTAGAAGGTTAAAAGTTAAGTCTTAAGGGTCATGATCTGCGTACAAGTTTAGAGCCCTATCTTGTTAGTCCGTAGGGTAGATTACCCCACAACAGAATTGGCGACTCTACTAGGGATATTCTTAATCTTAGGGTTTCCGGATTTGGTTAAAGATCTTTCTGGTAGTTCAAAGAATTAAGTTTCTGTTTCTTTGTTGTTTTTTGTTTTCTGTTAGTCAATGCTAGCAGGGAACCTGGTTATCAATACCATTTTTCCTTGACTGACGCTTGACATTCATTCTCGGGACACACAGAGGTACCCGC
>ML777027.1:780815-824215 GCA_009831015.1 Picea engelmannii
GTATCCGCGGGCTAACCCACTACAGCCCGCGGGTACCTAACAAAGCAAGAAATCAGGAAATTTTCCGTCGGGACACGAGGCTTTTTGTCAGTTAACTGGAACTCTTCGCCATGCATGGCCGAGAGTTCGCCTAAAACCCTAGCTCCTTCTAGCCTATAAAAGGAGGGGTAGGGGTACTATTCAAGGAGGAAGGAAAAATCATAGCAAAGAAACTCTACCAAATTGCCAAGTCAGTTTTGTCCCAACCCTTTAGCCTTGCCTCAAGGTTTAGGAGAAATTCAAGCAGCAGCAGTTGGAGGACAAAAGAAGAGGAGGAGCCTAGGATCAGGATCGAGGAATGGTGGCCAATCTCAGAAATCATTGTAAGTTGATTCACATTGAGATTAATGAAAAAGATACTTTTCCCGTCCCGAATACATAAGTCTCATCTATGTTATTTGATTTATGTTTTATCTCTAACCCCCTAGTAGATCAGTAGCATGCATGCGTAGTTTTGTCTTGATTGCAAGAAGCTTTGTGGAAGGAGTAGCAGCAGCAAGGAGATAAAATCTCAACGGAGGATCTACTTCAACCGTCAATAAAAAGGTTAGTTAATTCTTCCCATGTTTGCATGAGAAAAGGGGTTGAGATTTTGGGTAGAAGGTTAAAAGTTAAGTCTTAAGGGTCGTGATCTGCGTACAAGTTTAGAGCCCTAGCTTGTTAGTCCGTAGGGTAGATTACCCCACAACAATGGTGGAGCTAGTTCATACATGCATGACAGTCATATCTACAGTACAACCGCTGGTGCAAATATCTATTCAACCCACTATTGTATAGGTTAACAATTATGCCATTCCCTCGAGCAATGAAATCAATGGTAAGTGGATTAATTATTCGCGTGAGCAAAATTTATACCATAGTTTTAAAATCAAACAAATGAATCGAAACCAATACCAAGTGTTGTATGAAACGATTCATACCAAGGGTTTAACCATAACACCAATGCTTTTTTTTTATATAACCAATGTGCCAAGTGAATTGATCAAATAACATGTAAATCCAATCACCAATGCATCACAAACTCAATTACTCATGAAACAAAATTACATAATCAATCAAAGAATGTCAAATGAGTACAGATCAAAAGGTCTTGCCAACTGTATAATGATAAGTACAATGTAAACGCAATGGGCATACCGACAAGATAATGAAAATTCAGTGATGATTTTAATGCGACTTCGAAAACCAAGTTTTCACACTTGCAGTCGTGAAAACAAGAACGAAGGTAAGTGTGAAAATAGCGCAAAAAATAAAAATGTCGTTTTATTTGAGAATTGCGACGAAAAATTAAGATTTGCAAAACACTGGTGTAGGCAGTTTATAAGGACAGTAGAAAAAATGTGAATTGGCTGCCAACATAACCCTCATTATTTATAGTCGTGGTCAACTGGGAGTACTTCAAGGATGCTATTAAGGAACAATACTACCATGTTGGAAGTTATGACGACCTGTATACAAAATGGACCACACTGCGACATGAAAGAGACCAAGTAGTGCCCAAGTTCACAAATATCTTCCACATCTTGTGCACCAAGCTGGGTATCAAAGATTCTGAGCAACATCTAGTGCTCAAGTATTATGACACTCTGCATAGATACATCCAAGATGAAATGGAGTTTCTAGACATCTCATCCTTGGGTGCAGCCTACCGATATGCTGTCAAAATTGAGTAGAATGTCAAACAAAAGACACGACAATTTGGGCCTGGGAACCCCTCACATCAAAAGACAAAAAAGAGTGGCCCCAACCTATAGAAAAAAGGATAGAGGAAAGACAGACTTCCTCGGGACAACCAGTCCAGGCAGCAAGCAAAGAAGGACAATGGAAATACAAAGAAAGATACTGGGAAGTGGTGCGACTTCCATAAGAGCCCCTGGCATAACACTGCTAATTTTCACTCAAAGCAATCGCTGGTGGCTGAGGTGAAAGCCTCTGAATCAGATGCCAATTCTGACTCTGAGTCAGAACTAGAAAGGGAGAGATGGATCATTGATGCAGAACCCAGTTCTACTGTTGCTACCACCAATCTCCAACCTAGTGAACCAGACAAGCTAGAGGAAGGGGAGCGTATTTTTCAGTCACAGATGTGGGTGAAGGGTGTTGATATTATGGTAGCTGCGGAAGGTATTTACCTCCACGTGTAAACCTGATGAGAATAGAATACTCTGGGAAGCAAGATAAACCCTAATGATTTGGCTAATAACCCTAGAAGATAACTTATATTAGGTTATTATCCTCCAAGAGAAGAAGTCAGCCAGAATAAATAATATATACTGAACAGAAAAATATCCAGAATGAGAAGTCGAACCAGGGAGTTAGCCAGAATTATTATAAATACAAGAGGCCAGTCTTCATTCTGGCAGGTAGTCTCAGAATTACAGAGCAACACTTGTGTGCACTGCAGTGCCTAGTTTTGTGCGCGGGTTTGGAGGAGAGTTGCTGGTGCAGCAGCTGCAGCTAGTAGTTATGTTTTGGCTTGGACTATCTCCTGGCTAGGGTTTGGACTATCTAATAAGCTCTTGTTGGTGAGCTATCCTTGGGGAAAGGTGTGCTATTCTTTGTTTGGCTATCTATCCTAGGGTTTGCTTCTGGAGTGATTCTCTGTCAAGGTTAAGGTGCTCAGAGGGTGGCTTCAACATATGGTTGGGTGACAATAAAGATATTTCCAATGGTAAAATGAGAACATCCATTCTATTCTAACAGGTTATGGGCCCACACCTCCTTCATTCAGTCTAACCGTTGGAAAAAAAACATAGCCGTAAGGATATTGAGCTTGTTGAAGAACTGCCGCTAGGGTTTCTAGCAAGAGCAGTCACCATAGCACTGCCGCTAGGGTTACTAGTAGGTGTAGTTGCAAAAACCCTAATTCTCTTGTTGAGACACCTTAAGGTAATGGATTGGCCTAATCCATGGATAGATCAGTGCGCCCTAGCCTAGCGCATCTCCTGATACTCTCAGCAAGCCAAGACGTGAAGGTTGAGTTTTTGGTCAAATCTAGGGTTGACCAAGTCAAAGCATCCATGACTTACTCCATGAAGTAATAAAACAAGTTAGATGGATATTCTAACTTTAGAGCGTGGAAGACAAGGATTGACCTCATCCTTGCCAAGAATAAAGTGTTGGATATCGTGAAAGGAAAGATAGTGAAGCCAGAGTTTGAAGAAGGAAAAGAGAAGGAACCGCAGAATGTTGCAGCTATGGATAAGTTCAAAGACAGTGACATCAATGCCATTAGTATCATAGTGGGTTCCATAAAATACCACTTGATACCCTACATCTCCTTCCTTGACTCATCAAAGAAGATGTATGATTCCCTAACAAACCTCTTCTCAATCAAAAACATTGGACAAGTAATGAGTCTAAAGAATGAGCTCTGTGACATGAAGATGAATGCTGATGATAACATAACATCATACTTTGTGAGGATCTCCCAATTAATGTATCAACTACAATCTATTGAAGAGATCATTTCAAAGAAGGAATTGGTAAACATAGTACTCAATGGTTTTCCCAAGACGTGGGATGTATTTTCCGCAAGCATGAACACAAGGAAGGAGTATCCTACATTTGAAGAACTTTGGACTTGATGTGCTCAAGAAGAATAAAGGATTAGTTCAAAAGAGAAACCCCAAAAGAGGTATGATGATCAAGCCTTCACAACAAGATTCAATAATTTCATGAACAAAAGGAAGTTTGGTTCAAGGAGGAAGCCAAATCAAGAGAAAGATATTTTAGAAGTACAATGCTTCAACTGTCGAAATTATGGTCACTACAAGAATCATTGTCCCAAGCTAAATAAAAGGAAGGGGACACATGAAGCATCAGTTTCCAAAGAAAAGGAACCTACAAAGAAGACCAAGTAGGATGAAAGAGATTTCTTGTTCTGAAGGTAACAATACTCTTCTTAGTTCATGTACATATCTTGTTTGTATAATCTCTATACATATCTTGTATATCTATCTCTTAGAAGATAATATGTTCCAAGAAGAACTACACCTATGGAAGAACAACAAGATAAGGATTTATATCATTATACAAGTTAGACAATACACATGAAAGGATGAAATACATCATGTGGAAGATATTACAAGAGACTTAGAAGAAGCAAGAAAGAAAGAAGTCAGCAACCAAGAGAAAATTTAAGAAAGACCTATAACACTGTGTAGAAGAGAATAAGGATGCCGATGGAAGCATGGAATCTCCTAGATGGAGGGAATAGATTATATATCACCAAAAATAAGAGCATGCATTCATACATGAAGCAAGGATTAGGAGGGATCTAATCCTATGATCCATTGAAGATGATGAAGTATATATCCATGGTAGAAAACATGAAAAGCATTATGTGTTTAGTTCAACCTTATAAGAAGACCTCTTCGAAGAGAATCTTTAAAGTATCCCTGGTTGTCCATCCAGATCCATGATCCTATGATGAAAGAAAGAAGTGGAATCTTTAGGTCATGGAATATATAAGAAACTCCATGGACCCAAGAGATAAAGAAAAACATAAGGAAGACCATGAAGATTCCAAGAAAGAAGAGAAGCCTGAACAACCAATCATTGTATTAAGAATCACAAGATTACCAACCTGATATGAACTCAATAAAAGAAATCAAGCAGAGGAACTGAAAGTTGTGATATGAAAGAATTGCAAGATCCAGAACTAGAGGTTCTCCTAGATGGAGGGATAAAACTATGATGATTACTTGTTCTAGTAAACTAGACATACCTCTACATAAGTCATTATATCATTTGCAATATCCATAGGTTGAATTTCTACATCAGATGAATGCAAAGACTATTCTCCAGAGAAATTGAACAAAGAGCGTATGAAGAGAAACCTCAAGACTTTGAGGCATACCAGAAAGAGACCCTTTTATGCAGATGGAAGAAGATAACTTGGTGGAGAACCTCCAATGC
Source organism: Picea engelmannii (assembly GCA_009831015.1). NCBI lineage: Eukaryota > Viridiplantae > Streptophyta > Pinopsida > Pinales > Pinaceae > Picea > Picea engelmannii. The sequence goes on from ML777027.1 coordinate 785,775, forward strand.
ACAACAGAAGCGTGGTGAATATTTTATATAACAAAGATATTGTATCAAGATGATTACTCAGAAGATCAGATCTCATGATGACAAAAGAAGTGCCACATTGATATGTTCTAGTTTTCCAACAATGATATACTTTATTGATCAGAGCTACATGAAGCCTTCAGAGAAAACCAGTGTTCCAGACTGATGTACATTTGAAATCAAGCATTACATTATCAGTGATAAAGTATAGAAAGGAGAAAAGTGGTTCTCCAATACATATCTCCACAGATGAGTAGATAAGCAGACATTTTGGTAAATCTTCTGTCCAAGATGAAAGAGTTTGTGTACTCAAGATGGAGCTCATGGAGACAAATTCCTTATTGAAAAAGGAATATATGACTCCCAGGTTGGGAGGGAGAACTGATGTATTATTGATTGATGGATAGTCATTTTTCAGTTCAAAAAATGGTCCAGGATGAGAAGATTCTTTCTAGTTCGGAAAGTGGATTGAGATTTCTGATGGACAAACATTTTCCAGTTCAGAAAATGGTCCAAATTACTGATGTATCATAGACAAACAATTTATCATTGTGGTTAACATGGGAAGTGGTCTAGGTCAGTCTCTCTTCTTGAGGGTTACTCAAGAAGACTGGTCCGCCTCGCCGAACAACTATTTCTCATTGTGGTTAACATGAGGAATGGTCCATTTTGGAGGTTGGTACAGGACAATATTTTCCTCTTGTGGTTAACAAGGGAAATGGCCTAGAAAATCATTACATAGGGTGTATTCATTCTCTCTAGGTTTCACTTTGTTTAGTGCTGGAGGAATGGCCCAGGGTGGGGAATGGTCCAGGATCATCAATCAAGGATAGGCATTCCTTAGGGAAGATTCATTCTCTCTAGGTTACACTTTGTTTAGTGTCAAAGGAATGGACCAAGGTGGGGAATGGTCCAGGCTCATAAATCAAGACAATTATTCTTCCTTGATTGAGAAGAATAGTCCAGATAGCTCAATCATTGATGTCTTACCTTTTTGAGGGTAGATACTCTTTCGTGATCTCACAGATGTGAGTGGAAGAATGGCCCAGATGATTTGGTTTATATCATAACATTGTTTTTGTGCAATTTAATATCAGATGATTGTTATGAAGACTGTATGACAGTAGATATATACTACTGTGGTGGATGTGTTCCACTGTTTGTAACTATACATTACTGATCAAGTACTTTTTTGCTACTTGGTGTGGTAGTGTACCGCTAGATTGTAGTTATGCACTACTATGGATAGACACAGTTGTGTTCTATTTTTGTTCCAATTTCCTTGAATACTATCAACATTTTGGTAAATGATTATCATCCAGATGGATGATTAAAGGATAGAGGTTTCCCATACGGAAAATGGTTAAGAACATCTACTCTTCTAGGACGTATGTCCATATTAGAAGAATGAATCCTGTTTCACTTTGTGGAGTGAGCATCATGTCTGATTAATCAGATAGAGTATGGTTTTGAGAGATGATGCAACTGATGACACTAATGATGATGATGGTGCTCATGATCTAGTCATAAGATAGTATATACAACTATGTTGATGCTACCGGGTAAATGGTATGTTTTGTGCTCAAGACCATTACTTGTAATACCTCCCTAGCTAGGAGGGAGTGTTGATATTATGGTAGCTGCGGGAGGTATTTACCTCCACGTGTAAACCTGATGAGAATAGAATACTCTGGGAAGCAAGAGAAACCCTAATGAGTTGGCTAATAACCCTAGAAGACTTGTCAGCTCAAGAAGATAACTTATATTAGGTTATTAGCCTCCAAGAGAAGAAGTCGGCTAGAATAAATAATATATACTGAATAGATAGATACCCAAAATGAGAAGTCGGCCTAGGCAATTAGCTAGAATTATTATAAATATAGGAGGCCAATCTTCATTCTGGTAGGCAATCTCAGAATTGCAGAGAAACACTTGTGCACACTGCAGTGCCTAGTTTTGTGCGCAGGTTTGGAGGAGAGTTGTTGGTGCAGCTGCTATAGCTAGCGGTTACGTTTTGGCTTGGACTATCTCTTGGCTAGGGTTTAGACTATCTGATCAGATCTTGTTGGTGCGCTATCCTTGGGGAAAGGTGCACTACTCTTTGTTTGGCTATCTACCCTAGGGTTTTCTTCCAGAGTGATTCTCTGTCAAGTTTAAGGTGCTCGGAGAGTGGCTTCGACCTATGGTTGGGTGACAATAGAGATATTGCCAATGGTAAAATGAGCACATCCATTATATTCTAACAAAGGGTACCTCATTGCACTTCATCGTTGATAGCAGTAGCCAGAAGAACCTCATCTCATAAGAGGTTGTCAAGTGACTTGCCTTGCTTCCAACGCAACACCCACAACCCTACACCATCGGATGGCTCTGCCAAGGAAGTGACATCTGTGTCAGCCAACAATGTCACCTGTCATATGACATCAAGCCATTCAAAGACAAGGTATTGTGTGATTTTTCCCCTCTCAAAGGTTTTAATGTTCTTTTGGGCCAACCATATTTATGGAAACGCCATGATGCATATGATTCTAGGCCTCGCAGTGTTATTATTACTTTGAACAATAAATTGTACAGGATACCGGAGGCAACCCTACCTAGTGTTATTTCCTTGATCTCTTCCAAGAAATGCAAGAAGGTAATCTCTTAGATGGGGAAGTTTGTCTTATTCGTGATTCACTCTGAGAATGAGCAAAAGATCGCAGCCACATCCAAGGTCTCCATGGTCGACCTCTCCACACAAAAGAATCAAGTGGATAAGGTCTTGGACGCATAATTGGATATCTTCTCCTCACTTACCGGGGTACCTCTACACTGTCAGGTCAAGCACCCCATCGATCTGACCCCTGACACACCATTTCCCAATGAGTCAGTCTACCACCGCTCTCTGTTAGAGAATGAGGAGATAAAGTGGCATATCCAAGAACTGCTCCATAAGGGGCACATATTTCCCATATCATCACCTTGCGAGATTCAAATTGTGTTGTTAGAGAAGAAAGATGGAACCTAGCAACTCTACGTTGATTATTGGGCCCTGAATAAAATCACAGTTAGAAATCGGTACCCGATGTTACGAGGAAAATCTCTCTGTGGCTAGGGGTAAACCACAACAGACGAAAGTGACTTTAGAAATCAACTGTATTCTTAAGTATTCTATATAAACAAATATGCTAGCAATACAAGATAAAAGGCCTACCTCATCCAAACGTTCGATGAAGTCCACCGTTGAGCACTTGAACCAAAGCGATATACCTACAACTGGTCCTCAACAACCAGGAAACACAAGCATACAATGATAATATATGATGTTAGAACATTCAATAGCATAATCCATCAACATTCATAACAAATATGCCCATGGAATAATAATTCAAATATTTTCAAGATATTAATTGGACGAGAAAAGAGTATTTCTATTAAGATATAATCAACATAAATGAATAGGTTACAGACTTCTGTGTTGGCATGGTTCAGAACCAAGAAACTAAGTTCCTTCCAGTTGGGCCTCCACAACTTCAATCCTCCACTATAGGAAAGCTCATATCATAGAGACAATGAAGTTCTCAATCAGTAAGGGACGAACTTGGGGCCTGAACACTATGTTCAGACTTAAAGGATAAAGGGATTCAGACTCAATGTGAAGTGAATAATTCCTCCAGAGTAACTTTGCTCTCAAAGTTGAATTCTTTCTCCTCTTTTCCATAGCTCGGATTTGGCCCATTTATAGCCTTCAAGTGGAACTGAAGGTCTGATTCAAAACTTTTCCAATATATGGAAGGCCAAGGATCATTGATCTCGTGAAATGACATGGAAAACTGACACAATTTTTCAATTTTGGGCACATTTCCCGATGTACTTGGGTTGTAGTGGTGAAACCTGCATATACACATGCTGTATAGTAGAAAAGGTGTGTATAACTGGAAAAAATTGTATTCTTAGCTCTGGGATTTGCAAAAAGGGATTACAAGTCTGCATAGGGAAATGGAAAAAGGCCTTATGCGAAAGATTTCATGGGGTGAGGTAAATCTTTCTATAACAGATTCCCCCTAATGTGTTAGGTTAGAGGAGTATATGTGATGGCCGAAATACATTATAAAAACTCATAAGTGGAGTAATGGGGACCTAGATGGAAGAACTAGTTTCTCATTACAATCTGTAATGACTTTGCATACATGGTTTCCAATTTGAATTATACTACAGATCCATGTGAAAAAATATACCAAACAACTTTCTATGGCCATGAATAGGAAAATACAAATGCAGTTACATGCCAAAGGCTTTCACAGTCACGAACAAGGCCCAATAAAACTAGTCTCAAAATCAATATGAAGATATTTGTATACAATGGAGTACAATTTGATCTCCCATGATCACTTAAGTCACATAGGTACTAGTCCAATGAAAAGGAAGCAACAACTCAGGAAAGCTGCGGCTACATACTGATGTCTTCAAGTCTTCTACACAGTCCACCAAAGGTGAAAGTATACATCATGTGAATACAGGAGTTGAGGTCAAACACAATGAGAATTCATTTGATTATTGGTCATTGAGGTATACCTTTAACAAAAGCGAGATAACCTACCGACGATGAAAGTAGGTATCAATGCACCAAGTACATTCTTACAAGTGTAAATAAAGAATTCGGAGTTGAACACTTGAATAATCCATTGATCATGAGACATTGATGTATTCCCAACTGTAGATGGAAAGAGAACTTACCACTAATGACTGTAAGCCTCTAGGTACTCATAGGACTCTAGATCTCGTTTCTAGAATAGATGAGCTGAAGTCGATGGAAGGAGACCTGCCAAAAGGAGATAATTAAGGCATATCTCATCATTCAATATGAGGTACAAAGCACGATCTTGATGATTTGGAGGAAATCGGACGAAGAACATGTTCACGAACCAACGATCCTGTGCATATTTCGCATGTTCCAAGTGCAAGTGGTACACGAAAAAGACCCTCTAAATAACAACTAATGAGGAAAAATGCTGACAAAGGAGAGGAAACCACCAATAAGGCTAGTGGCATCGAAGACACTACATGAATCCCAATGTGTGAATAGGTGTCTTGCCATCGAACACAAGGTAAAGCATCCAGTCAATGACCAATGATGAAATGTCGACTACTGGGTTCAAGGTTACCTACCAATGAGGAAAGTAGGACCAAGGTGCATAATAGGAATACAACTTCATGTGATTCTGAGACAAACTTAAGGTATGGTCGACATGCAAAGTCAAGAGTTTTGAGGAATGGCCGACATAGGTTGATAGACATTCTTTGAACAAGAGTATGAGACATATGGAAGACTTTGGCAACATAGACTCAATGATGAAACCAAAAGATGCAGGATGCATCAATCAAATTCTTCATAGGGATTGGAAGAGTAACTAATTAGGGCAGTAAACTCTTTGTAATGATCTCATCTTCCTAAGGCCATTCTAAACCAAAAATTATGATGACAAGTGGACTCAATAACTTTTTGCTCTATTCAAAGGCAACATGATTGCTTCCAATATAAGATAATACTCCCTTCCGGCCCATCATTTTTTGTTTTTTCATAGTCAATTGAATGCTATGATACAGAGGAGGAAATGAGTGTCACAAGTAAGCAAAACTAGTTCCAGCAGTGGAACATACCTATGCTCAATGCAAGGAGGTGCATGTGGGAGATGGACACTCGGAGGAATTTTCCCTCCTGGGTATAGGGTGTCAAGTTGCAAAGGATTTAAACGAGGCTCTGCTTGGTTGAGGATGAAATACTGCTAAGGCAAACAATTTTTAACGCAAAGCAAGAACCGAGTATAGGCTCAACACTGCAAGTAAGGGCATGAGATGCAATCACAACTTAATGCCAAAAAATGTCCTTTTTCATAATCTTAGTCTACTTGGTGTGAAAAAAGGGATAAACTTGTACCAAATAGACTTCTTTTCAAATCTAATTTACAAGTGTGAAAGAGACAAGTTTACTCGACAATATTTTCGCTTTTTGAAAACGAGTCGGAAACGAGCTTAAATTAAACTCGGATGGGAGTCCTCTACGTATAGGTCATCATGTTTATGAGTGAGAAATGAGGCTCAACATAAATTCATGTATTAGCTATAAGGGACTCCCGGTCCTACGGAAAAAATCTTTGCATGGGCACCAAATGGAGCAAAGGATCTAGCTAGGGTACTCATGATTGGTAAGTCTCTACCATTTGATAACGACATGTCTTATAGTAGATGGACGGTTCTGTGTCACTAAAAAATGGGTTTGTACCTAGGGCATATGAGTGACAGTTATAGGACAATGAAAATGTGCATGATGGAATGGTTACCTATCCTATATGTTGGGTAGTGAAAATACCTATCTATAGTTAAAAACGGTCATCATAACACTAAAAACCACAAGAATCCTTGGTGAAAACTACAAAAAACCATCTCAATCAACTGCTTTACTAGTCCATTAGGAAAAAATACGATCTAAAACTATGTAAAGAGGGTAAAAACTGCTATAAATAGTAACAAAAACCAAATTTTAGTATGTCATTTGACTTTTTTACCCAAATAGTGAATTTTGGACCAAATTACCTCTGAGCTTCAACTGGTGATTGCGGGAGCGTCGCGTGATGAAATCAGAGACTGTCTGGACCAAGTAATTCCTCTTCCCCTCCTCTTCCTTTCTAGTGGATTACATTTTGTATTTAGGTTTCAAATTTTAAGTTATTTAAGGCACACATTAGGTATTTAGGTGTACACGGGCTACCATTCATCGGGTCGCGTATACGTGAGGTTATACGCGATTGTGTAAAATACATACTGCATATACTCAACCCTATACATGACTGTGAATGTTACAACCCACATATATGTCCGTAAAAATAGTTTTTGATGGTTTCTAACTCAAAAATTGATGTTTCTCTGGCAGGATGGTGCTAGAATGGAGGGAAAGGGAACATGAGGAGGTAGATATTGCTGTGGCAAGGGATCTAGGGCCCCAAATGTTCTTGAAATGATGCAGGTTGTACAAACTTTGGGCACTCAAAGGGATGAGGGCCCAAGTGAGGTTCTTGTAGTTTGTCGTGGATTACTAGGATCTAGACAGTGAGAGATTCAACCTTGATGGGCAACCATTAAGGATTGAAGTCGATGATATATATTTCTTGACTGGGTTGTCGCGTTAGGGTGAGGTGGTGAACCTAAAATCCTAGGGATCTAGGAGTGGAATGAAGATAAAAGAGTACATATATGCTCATTTTATAGAAGGGATCGACAAGGTTGGGAGTCAACTCCCCATCCAAGCGATAAACAATCTCAGCCTCAAGATTGTTGTCCTCATTTTGATTCAGATCACAGGGTTGATTTTGTTGCACCAAGCATTGAGGCCACTCATGTTCTATTTTGTAGAGTGTTTGAGACCCACGACGTATGATTGGTGCACCTCACTACTGGCTAATATGAAGAGTTAGTTGACAAAATGCAAATAGGGTGACAAGAGGAACTTCAGTTTTGCATCTATATTGTTTAGATTTTTATTCGAGTGGGTTCCAGGTTTGGGACCTAGAGTTGAGATCATTCCTCAAGGACCTCGCGATCCAGCCATGGCATGATGGACCAAGGTAATGAGGCAGCAGGGGGAAGGTAGAGTTCCCACACCCTACAACGAAGATTTATTTTATTGATGGAGATGACAGGTCATTGCTTTGGATGACTACCCCTATGCATGGATTGACTTCAGAGGGGACCCTGACATGTCATTTCCACCAGGGACCACCTACAGGGACATAGGCATGTCAAATCTTTTAAATATTTCATTTTTTTTTGTATAGAAAAAGAAAAATATTTTTGGATGATGTTTAAGTACTAACTAGACACATGTGTGATGTAGACATAGGTCCATGACGACTGGACAAGCTTCCATGACATCTTCGGAGGCGGCGAGAGGAGAAGCAGAGAGAGTCCTTCAAAACATGCATGGCGACCTGTCTCGTTTGACAGATAGGATTCTGATGGTTACTGTAGAGGATGTTTCGGAGGCCATGCAGCGGAAAGTGGTTGGTGTGCTGAGATCTTGGGTGCAAATCTTTCGGCATCTTGCAAACGTCGTAGTTTGTTATCACGACACACATCTGATGCCATAGACATATATGTCATGGATTTTGTATTGTCAGTTGTATATGTTTATTGAGGGTGTTGGCCCCAATTTTGTACTATAAACATTATATTTTTTGAAATATATATAAAACATGGTTCTTCAACTTTACTTATATTAGAATGTGTACATTGATGAGAATGTTTTCTTTTCTTTAGTTATGTGACAAATTCCAATCTAAAACAAAATTAGCATAAGCATTGGATACATAATTAGAACTCCTAGGTATGTGATGATAAGTAATAAAATCAAACTGTCCCTCTAAAAGGTGTACCGGTAGGAATTGTTGGAGTAACATAGGGTCGCGCACATGGTAACTTTTGTTCAACTAACATACTACTAATTGGGAATCCAGGCAAACCTCCAAAGAGAGAATACCATGTGAAATGGAATCACACAAAAGTTATATAACGATGCTATATTCAACCTTATTATTCGTGGATGGCACTAGGCATACACCACCTGAAGACACCAATAGACCCTCGAGTGAGTAAACCACCCAAGTGGAAAAATCCAAGTTTCGTGTATGAAGAATGGCTATGTCTGCAAAGCCTAGGTAGATCGAAGACTCCATTGACATCTGCCAACCAAGGGAAAACTAGATAAGCAAGTTGAAGAAAAAAAGTAAAGGGAAAATATATATACACTAAATTACATTAGTATACAAAGAGTTACGCCCAATATTGGGGCTCAAGGATAATATATTTTCAATTAGAGCCCATTCTTGGGCTCGGCCAACATCTTCCCTTCATAATATTCTAACTCATAGGCTCCTTTATCTAAGACACATCGCACGATATAGGGACCGTGCCACATGGGTTTGAAATTGCCTGCCCCCAGCTGTTCTTTGGCTTGATCATATAAAAGGACCAAGTCACCCTTAGTGTACAACTGAGGACAAAAAAACTTATCATATTGTACCTTGACACATATTTTATTCACTTTGATAGCTATAGAGGCATCTCAACGCTGCTCGTCAAGGCTCTCTAGGTGAAAGGCGTCGCTCGAGATCATAAGTGTCAAGGAGGATCATGACTTCCAATATAAGATAAGGGATTTCACATTCAATAGGTAATATTGACTCCACACCATGTACTAACTGGAAAGGAGAAAATCCAGTGGTAGTCTTGACCAAGGTTTGGTATGCCTAGAGTGCGAGATATAGCATAATATGCTAGTCAAATTTGTTCTGGCTGACAATTTTCTACAAAATTGTCTTGAGAGACTTGTTAACAGCCTCTACCTGTCCATTTTCCTAGGGATAGTAAGGGGAATAATGACCATGCTTAAACCCCAACTTGGATGCTAGTTCTTCCATCATTTCATTCTGAAAGTGACTTCCATGATCAATGATAATCTCACTTGGGATGCCGAACTTGGTGATAATTTGATTGAATACGAAGACGACGATAGTCTTCCCATCGGATTTAATAGTAGGCATGGCCCCAACCCACTTAGTAAAGTAGTTTATGACCACGATAATGTGATGATGCCCCCTAGATGAAGTTGGTTTGCAATCCACAAAGTCCACCCCCCACTTGGTGAAGGGACCAACGGTAATGTTTGGGTGGAGAGGGGCTGGATGCAGGTGAATTTTCTGAGTGAACACCTAGCAAGGGTGACACTTCTTAACCACTTCAAATCCATATGATAGATGGCCATAAATAACTGGCTTGCAAAATTTTATGGGTTGTCGCAAGCCCGGATAGATGACCACCACAAGCCCCACTGTGGAAATCATTTAGAACTAACTCATCTTCTTCACGAGTTAAACAATGACATAGGATATTTTCGATTCCTCAGCAATACAAATTGTCACCGACGATAATGTAATTCTTAGCTTAGTATTGTACACGTCGTTGATCATCTTGCGAGAGATGCTTAGGGAACTTCAAAGTTTGAAGATAAAGAACAATATATCCATACCAGGGGTCAAACAAAGAGACAAGGAAAATATGTCCATCCACAAAGGAATCAACACGAATAACATCCTCATCCAATTGTGGCAAGTCAGATATTAACTGTGCAAAGACTAGTGATTTATTGGATTTCGCAGAAGCGAAATCGAGATCAAATTATTGTAAAATGACAATCCATTTATTATACTTTCCCCCTATGATATGCCTAGTAAGGATGCATTGAAATGGATTGACATCAACAACCACATTAGTCTTTCAAAGAAATATATACTCGCATAATTGTTGGACTACGTGGATGGCAACCAAAGCTAGCTTTTCAACGTGATGATATTTGAGCTCAGGACCGACTAAGTTTCAACTAAGATAGTAGATGACGTGCTCATGGAGCTCATCATCCTCATGAACCAAAACCATACCAATCATCTCTTCGGATGCGGTAACATAAAGCAAGTAATCCCTACTGTATTCATGAGACTTCAACAGAGGCATCGATACCAAGGATTTCTTCAAAGCATCGAAGGATTCTTGTGTCGCTCATCCTAGATAAAAGGGGTTTCCTTCTTCAAAAGATGCATGAAAACCTTCAGAATATTGGCATAGTTTACTCTAAATCGACGTAAAAGGTTAGCTTTTCCCTGTAAACCTTTAAGTTGTCAAATAGTGCGCGGGGGAGGAAATTGAGGTATTGCCTCAACCTTTAACGGATCTACCATGGTCCTGATCTCAGAGACTAAAAATCCTAGAATATGTCCATACCTAATGCAAAAGATTCATTTATGAGGGTTCAACCGGATTCTATAATGACAACATCTTTCAAAAACTAGCCAAAGGTGCTCAGAGTGATCCACTCTCTTACAAGAGTGAGCAACAAGGTCGTCAAGATAATCTTCGACTATATGCTTAAGATCATGGAATGTGAAGGTCATAGCACATTGGAAGGTTTCTATGGTGTTTTTAAGGATGAAAGGCATCTTTTGGTATGCAAAATTACCCCAAGGACACATAAATGTCATCTTGTGCTGATCCTTGGGTTTAATTTTAATTTGGTTATAACCTGAAAATCCATCCATGAAAGAAAAAACCTCACTTCTCGCACACTCGTCGAGAATCTGATTGATGAAAGGTGTCGCGAAGTTGTCTTTAGGACATGCCTTGTTCAGGTCATGAAAATCCATGCATACATGGATGGTTCCTTGCTTCTTATTCACAAGAACGTGATTGGATACCCATTCAGTCAAGGGAACCAGGTAGATAAAGCCAACATTAAGCAGTTTCTCTACCTCTGCCTTAATAGCAGGTGCCTTCCAGGGATTGACAACTCTAATACGTTGTCGAATAGGCTTAGCATCCAGGTAAGTTCTAATATCATGCATGAAAATTCAAGGGTCGAATCTAGGAATCTCTTAATATGACCAAGCAAACACATCTCAGAATTCCTTGAAAGGCTCGGTGTAGATCAAGATTTCTTTTGGTGAACAATCCACACCGATGTGTACAATTTCAATCTTGCAAGGGGTACAAGAGATATCAATCATCATGGTAGGAGAGATACTCACCACATTTCCTTCGGCATAAATGTCATGCGTATCAAGTGGAACTATGGCGTGACCGACTATCTCGCTCAAAGTAGATCAAAAGTCACCTTGTTCGATTTTGGAAAAATCTGGGAGAAAATAAGAGCAATGATGCATATCATCCCAAGGTTTGTCAGAACCATTCATGGCTTCGATGATAGCTTCATATGAGGTTAAAGTATCATTGAGGAATTCATTTGAAAAAGAGGATGAAGTGGCCCACATGGGATTAAGAACAGAATCATCCTCGTCCGTCGACAAGGTAATAAGATCGAGATTGGCAGAAGAGTCAAGAACAACTTGACACACTATCTCCGTTGCTGATAGTGGCATGGAAATTCCAGCATGCGACTGACCTTCACAAGATGTAGCTAAGGAAGGTAGGGTCCAAGGATCATTAAAATAGGAAGTGCAAAAAGGAACAAACCTCTCTGATGAAACGAGTCTACTAGACATGGCATAAACATGGTGAATCGGTGCCATGAAGTCGAAGGTACCCATAGGGGATGAATATATTCTAACACCGATATTCTCAGTTGTCGGCTGAGAATTGTTGACCACGAGGATCGAAGGTACAATAGATGCATTGGGTCTAGCATATGCAAAGGACAACTGGTCGATCATCACGATCTTCCCATCGTGAGGAAAAAAAAGAGTATGGAAGACGAACGATATGATGACAATCATAGCATAAGTCCAATTATGTCCTAGTAACAAGTTATGATTAAGGGGCACATCAACCACCTCGACATCCACCTCTAACATCTTCCTGCCTAACTAGACTAGAAAGGAAAGAATAATATCGTGATGGCGGAAGGAACGTCCATCAAAAGAAGTCAACATGGTCGGAGACTGAGAGAGAGTCAGAGAGTTGAGAGCTTTCCAACAGATCAGGGACATCACACATGTTGCAGTGCCTTCATCAACAACCACACACTTGATGGTATACTTCGAGTAACCCGTGTGGATTTGGAATGACACATGGTATGTCAAGTGAAGCTTCACATCCGTGATGTCAAACTTGATAACTTTTGAGCCACTGGGGTCTAGAGATCCTAACGCAGATAGCAAGGAATTCCTCTTTGAAGGAAACGTCTGGAGTACCTCCAGATCCGACATCACACAAGGGGTTTGACCCAGGTCCTCAACAATAGATTAATTATGGGTGGCTCTAGCATTTGGATTGTGGGTAGAGTGCTTGAGTACACCTTTCGGAATACGAGGCATTGTCTCTAGTTTTTCGATCTACAAGGGTGTCTCCGAAGGAGGATATTCTATACCAGTTCTAGTATATGTAGAGCTGTAATCGCGAGACTGGGTGGCAACATTAACCTGAGAATTGACCATATTGATGCACAAACGGTCACCGTATTGTGGCGGTGGGTTTTGACTCCCACCGACCACATTTCTGACATTTGAGGAGCTCAAGGCCATGTGATGGTTATGTGGGAAAGGATTCATCAACACAGCAGGAAGTAGAGATAGGAGCCTCACAACTTCCACAAGTTTTGGGCATAAATGAGTAAGATGATCATCTATACAAATCTTATAGGGAAATTTCACCTTACACATTTATTTCTTTCCCTCACCAACATTATTATTCATCCTCTCATTATTATCATTGTCCTTGGCTTTGTTATTATTCTTCCCACCTTTACGATTATTATTACGTCCTTTATTATTATTCCCACCTGGTTGTTGTTTGCCATTTGGGACGGTCGACAATTACACAGAATGTACATCCATCGACTGAGTGGGGTTGGAATACATAGACGAAGATGGCCCTCCTGCAGACTATTTTAGAGACAACTCTTTCAAATGTCTTGTCACTGCGTCTGCGAATTTCACATTGGTGGATCCTACAATGCCATCGGCATGAGGTCCGAGATTTTGTTTAGGGTCATAGTTTGACCTTGGTGAGTTTGAAAGAATCTCATATAACATCCCATACTAAGAGTATATAAGATCTAACTACTAGGATTTGAAGATTTCTTCTTCCTCAGACGTAACCCCAGATGTAGCAACATCCTTTGAAATAGGAGGTTGTAAGGAGTTAAGGAACCATTCTAATAGGACATATGGGGGTATGCATGTCTTGATCAACCTCTTTCATCTACGCTACTCTTGGATGTGATACAAGATACGAGTGGCTTTTTCCTGGCGTAAGGTTGATAGAAGTTCTAGGCCAACATTGTAACAAATCGACAATTGGAAGTGGTTAAGGAAGACTAGCACCATTTGACTAAAAGTCTTGTATTCCCCCCTAGGTAGCTCGATATACCCTTTCATGGAAACCACTATGAGGGTGCATTGAAATAATCTTAACTAAATGGAATCGTTGTTAAGGGAATTCGAAGAGCACCATAAGTGAAAGGTGGTAACGTGATCATCAATATCCTTACCATTCTTACCTTTGAATTTCATAATATCCGAAGGAATCTTGGCAGGAACGGGGGGCCATGTAGGATCATGACATACAAGGTCATTCATCAACTTAGACAAGTCTGGCAGGTTGAGCATGGCCAGAAAAGGGAGACGAGATTGTGACATCTAGCCCCAAGCTCCCTGAAAATATTGTGTTTGGGGAATCACAACCCATCCAGGGTTTTGGTAAGCACTATGGCCATGTCCTGGATTGTAAGACCCTCCTCCAGGCTGATTCATAAGAGGTTGGTTGGGCACCATTCCAGTAGGAATGTTCGGATGGGGGTTATAAGAACTTCCCCCAACCAGAGTGGCTCCGGGTTGGGGGTTTCCCAAGGTATGAAACTGACCTCCTCTAGGTGTGAATCTAGAGGATAAAGGTGGATTTGTCATGCCAAATGTGTTGGTATGAATCAACACTGAGGAGGTGAGGGTAAAGGATAAAACTTGAGCAGAAGCTTGTCCACTAGGTTGGTTACTCCACCCAGAAGAAACATGAATAGACCCGGGGTTAAAAGAAGGAATTCCTCCCACTATAGGAGTCATTTGAGGTATTTGAGAGCTCCCAAATGAGAATGGATTATAAGGAGGACTTGTGCCCCCAATCCCAATGCTAGCATCAGGGTCAACAACTAGGATGGAGTTTGAAAACTACGAGGCAAAATTTAGCATACCATAGAAAAAATGACTAGAGGCCATCATGATGGACTGAACATTATAGCTCGATGAGTGACCAAGAGACCCAAATGGGTTCATGGCAATAGGTTGAAAATTTACTATAGGATGGGCAACAATGATGATAGGTGCCTTTAACACTACAACCATTATGGTTGCAAGAGTCGAAGGGGTGTCATTAACTATAGTAGGTGTGGGAGTCGAGGGGCTCACAATATTTTGATGACTTAGTTCAGTACTCATCCTTGTAGAATCATAAGTCTGATAAGTGGAGGTGTGTGTACCATGTTTAATAAATCTATGCCTTTTAGAAGGAAAATACTCAAAATCTGGTGCTAACTGTAACAAGCGGTGAGACCGGTGGGGACGCTGGTCCGACGCCATGATGACTGAAGACTCAAGATATAAAAAAAAATCCCAATGCCAACTAGTAATAAAAGAGCACACCAAAAATAATCAAACGTCCAATATGCACACAAATAGGATAAAGTGGATGAAAGGGCCTCCCTCCCTAAAGTAGGTATGCCTCACCCAAGAGGGGTCTGAGAATCCCTGCTAAATATTGGAGGTATCATAATCAGTTATAAGGGCCCTTGTGGGATTAACAACCAGTCAGTCAGATCCCCCTGGAGAGGTAATTGTCCATAAAGGTTGTGTGTTGTCCAACCCTTATCTGACCCAGGGTACTTGCAAAATAACCCCTACAAGTATCCTATGTGGCACCTAAGTCAATCAACTAAGAAACCACGGTATAATTGATGCACATAAGAACAGTCGTAAGTCAGATCCACTGTATGGGAAGGGTAGAAAAGCCCAAAACATTGAAAGCATCGCTTCTCACAAAGGTAAGGGTACTATCAAGATCCCCATAAATATATATGACGCTAAGAAGGTATCGGGGGGATATCCCTTCAATCGACCTCACGTGACCTCGTGCTTAACTCCGATGTAAGAGGAGCCTCCCAATATTACCAACTGTACAATGGATTTCTCCACTCCCTTAGTCAGACACATATGTTGATTTAATAGCCTTGGAGAAGTTTACTCATAAAATCCTATTCCAAGGCACTAAATCCTAAGTTAGTTTTTTCACCCTTAAAAAAAAAATCATTACTAATCAATTTTAAATTATAGCGTTAGTTTTAATGGCCTTGCTTACTCAAAAGCTGCGGTCGTGGAACTAGTGATGTTATGACTCGGCAAGTAAAGCAAATGAATATGAAAACAATGCAAAGTCCTAACTTCAATTTCCAATAAATGATATGCTTCTTAAAAATGCAATTTTCAATTCACTTATGCAATTCTAAAATAAAAAATGCAATCTTTCTTTACATGCACTAAGATAAATGACAAAGACTCAAAAGATCAAAATGCCAATCAATGTAAAATTCCTAATATTTTTGTATTTTCAATATAAGAAAAATGAAAATGCAAGGACTGAACAACAACTTGATATATAGACTCTACTATGTATAGACAAAGAAAATTCAAGTATGATATCAGGGAGAAAAACACCGAGCCCAATGTACAAGGAAAATCAAAATGAAAAGATGATGAGAAAGGAACCGCCCAAAAGTTCAACCAAAGACAAGTTTCTTGTCATTCCAAAGACACTTAACAGTCACTATAGAGACCCAAGAAGACTCAACGATCATTAAAACATACCCAACAACCACCAAACCCAACAAACAAGAAACAAAGGTTGATGTACAAGACTGTTCAAGGGAAAAATGTGTATGTACACAACTTGCAGAAGGACAATACGTGTATATACGCGATTATCAAGCAAAAACCCGCGTATAAGTGTAAAAACCCAGATAGGCTAAGGAGAAGGCTAAAAGACTTAGACCCAGAGTGAACAGAGGCTGTCAAGAAATAATACGACAAGAAACTTAATATGAACGAGAGAAATCTAAGGAGAAAAACACTCCTAACCCCAAAAAAGAAGATTTTATCCTCAGTATGGTTTCCAATTCTGTTACGAGGAAAATATCTCTATGGCTAGGGGTAAACCACAACAGACGAAAATGGCTGCATAAATCAACTCTATTCTCAAGTATGCTATATAAACAAATATGCTAGCAAGACAAGATAAAAGGCATACCTCGTCTAGATGTTCGATGAAGTCCACCGTTGAGCACATGATCTAAAGTGATATACCTGCAACTAGTAATCAACAACCAAGCAATGCAAGCATACGATAATAATATATGATGCTAGCACATTCAATATCATAATCCATCAACATTCATAACAAATACGCCCATGGAATAATAATTCAAATATTTGCAAGATATTAATTGGATGAGAAAAGAGTATTTATATTAAGATATAATCAACAAAAGTGAATATGTTACATACTTCTGTTTCGGTATGGTTCAGAACCGATAAACTAAGTTCCTTCCAACTAGGCCTCCACCACTTCAATCTTCCAACAAAGGTAAGCTCATATCAGAGAGACAATGAAGTTCTAAATCAATAATGGAAGAGCTTGGGGGATGAACAATGTGTTCAGACTTAAAGGATAAAGGGATGCAGACTCAATGTGAAGTGAATAATTCCTCCAGAGTGAATTTTCTCTCAAAGTTGAATTCTTTCTCCTCTTTTCCATAGCTCAGATTCGGCCCATTTATAGCCTTAAAGTGGATTTGAAGGGCTGAGTTGGAATGTTTCCAGTATATGGAAGGCCAAGGATCATTGATCTCATGACGTGACATGGAAACCTGACACCATTTTTAAATTTTGGGCACATTTCTCAATGTACGCATGATGTAGTGGTGCAACCTGCATATACGCATGCTGTATAGTAGGCAAGGTGCATATATGTGGAAAAAATTGTATTTTTAGCTCTGGGATTTGTAAAAAGGATTACAAGTTTGCATAGGGAAATGGAAAAAGTCCTATGTGCAATATTGCATGGGGTGAGGCAAATCTTTCTATAATGACCTCCTTGATCAACTCATGGGGGCCAAATACTTCAGTAAGATTGATCTGTAGTCTAGCTACCACCAGGTCCCGATAGAATAGATAGATGTATGGAAGACCACCTTCATGTCAAAGGAATGTATTTTCAAATGGTTGGTCATGCCCTTTGGCTTAACAAATGCTCCAACCATTTTCATGAGGATGATGGATGATATCCTGCAACCATTCACCAAAACTTTTGTAGTGGTGTATCTGGATGAAATTCTCATTTACAACAAGACTTAGGCAAAACACTTGCATCATATTCAGTAGGTTCTGCACACCCTGTGGCAACACAAGCTATACGCCAACT
This sequence comes from Picea engelmannii, assembly GCA_009831015.1. Taxonomy (NCBI): domain Eukaryota; kingdom Viridiplantae; phylum Streptophyta; class Pinopsida; order Pinales; family Pinaceae; genus Picea; species Picea engelmannii. Next base: position 803,796 of record ML777027.1, read on the forward strand.
TGGGAAAATGATCCTTCGACATGGACAAGGTCCATTACCTAGGATAAATCATTGATCAACATGGTGTACATGTGGATCTATCCAAGATCCAAGTCATCTGTGACTGGCCAGCCCCAACTACACTCACTGAGCTTTGAAGCTTCTTGGGCCTTGCCAATTTCTACCACAGGTTCATGTTTGGATTCTCCCATATTACATGGGCCCTCATCTAAGTAACCAGGGGTGGTGGTAAGGATAAATTTGTGTGGGGCCAGTCCCAACAACAAGCATTCGATTATTTGAAGCAATTCTTGTGCTCAACCCTAGTACTTTCACGACCGAACCTACATCAACCCTTTGAGATCAAGACAGATGCTTTAGACTATGATGTGGACGTCATTCTCACTCAACACAGCCACCCCGTGTCCTATCATAGTGAGACACTATTAGATGTTGTCTGTAAGTACCCTACTTATGAAAAATAAATGTACTCCATTATGCAAGCCTATCACCAATGGAGACATTACATTCTTGAGAAGGAGACAATCATCCACACTGATCATAAGCCATTGTAGTTCATGCAGACATAAGGAAAATTTTAGAATGAATGACATCAGACGTGTTCCACATACTTGCAACAATTCCACCTCAACATCAAGTATAAAATAGGAAGCACCAACCGCGTCGCTAATTGCCTCAACAGACTGCCAGTCATGACACTCACCATGGTGCTAGAATTTTGTGGCCATGAGACCTATGGATGGCCCCAACTCTATGAGACAGACCTGAACTTCGTCACCACCTACCAAATGTTGGGCGCAAATGCAATTGTCGCTAATTTCCATCTTCAGTATGGGCTGATGTGTCATCTGGGCCATATCTACGTTCCATCAAGAGAATGATAGAAGTTGATATGGGAAGCCCACTACAGTCGGGTGGGAGGACACTTTGGCATAGAAAATATAGTGGCGATGCTTCAGAAACATTTCTACTAGTCAAAACTTCGACAAGAGTTCAACAAATATATTAGGTCATGCACTACCAATGTTATTTCCAAATCGACCACTAAGAAACATGGCATGTACACCGCTCTGCCTACTCCTGATAGGGCATGGAAATCCATCTCCATGGACTACATTTTGGGCCTCCCGTCCATCAAGAAGGGAAATTACTATGTTTTTGTGATTGTTGATCGCTTTTCTAATATGGCAATTCTGGCCACCTACAATAAGAGAATCACAACAGAGGCCACTGCCAAGCTCTTCTTTGAATGAGTCTGGGTACATTTTTTAATCCCACGAACCATTGTCTCAGATCGGGATAGTTGATTTCTCAACACATTTTGGTTGAGCCTCTGGTCACTGCTAGACACCAAGCTCAAAAAATCCATGACCTTCCACCCCCAGACATATGGCCAAACCAAGTTTGTAAATCAAATGATCATACATATCCTGTGCATGTATAATTCTAAGCACCCTCGCACATGGGATGAGAGTCTTCCCTATGTCCAACATAGATACAACCAAACCTTGCATAGCTCAACTAGCCACATCCCCTTTTAGGTGGGGTTGGGATTCCAACCATTGGGTCCCATAGATGTTGCACTACCCCTTGTGTTCACCTCGACTGACTCATCTTCTGCTACAAGTGAAGTTGACAAAGCCACCCGGTTCATTGAGAGGATCCAACACATACATCAATGGGTTCAGAATATCCTACAGAAGTCTAATGACAATTACAAGCAGAACCATGATTAACATCAGGTGCCACATAATTTTTAGGTGGGCGACAAAGTTTGGTTGTATTTGTAGAAAGAATGCCTTATCAGACCCAATCGGAAGCTTCACCCACTCCTTTATGGGTCGTACACCATCTCCAAGGTTGTGGGTGATAATTATTTTGATCGCAACATTCCTCCTTTCCTTGGCATGCACCTAGTGTTCAACGTGGATCTCCTTTGACCTTATTTCCCACCATTATTGTACACCTCAGAGATAGCATAACAACTAACACCAACAGAGCTCAACCCCAACTACATACAACATGAATCCAAGGATTATATTGTGGAAAAATAGGTCAACAATACTCACTAGCAAAGGATCCATCTTTATTGAGTTGTCAAAGTAGGGTAGCTCTTACACCAAGGCAAGTGGCTCACCCGGGGCCAAATTCGGCAGAAATCTCCTCATCTAATGGGGGCATTCAACGTAATAGAGACCATTTCTTCCTAAGGGGGAGGATTGATCCAAATGGATTTTAGTGGCCTCCCACCTATTCCAATTGGCTCATTTTGGCAGTTTTCTAGTTCGACAGTTTTTTCCTAGTTTTCGGGTTCCTGACTTCCGGGGATGTTTTGAGGCCCTAAACAACATTTTTAGGGCTCTCCACAATCAAGATCTACATGGATTTCTACACACAACATGTTTCATCTTATTTCCTTATTGAATAGAAACCAACCTACTGTATATTTGTTATTCTGTGTTAAGCATCTTTTGATAATAATCTATATTTATTTCATTCTGCTCATAAAATCCGGATCATTTATCTTGCAAATCCATAGCTTGTTGGAACGGTGTTCAAGTGTTTGATCGGAAACCTGCAATTCCTAGCAATGGAAATGGAGTATTAAACCCTTTTACCAATGCATTTTCAACCATGAAGGAAGAGCACTAAGATTGATAAGCACAAAGCTACCTCATATTTAAAAAAATTGATTTGAATTGTGTTCTAATGTTAGAATCTCAATAGGAGTTGAAGAAATCATGCTAAAATGAGAAGAGTGCATTTTGGATTTCAATAAAAATGCCAAAATGCTAAGAAATAATGCTCATATACCTTGTCATTTGAATTTTCAACACATAGTGTTTGATCAGTTCAAGATTAATTTCATGAATGCATTGGTTATTGGGACACCTAATTCTTTTCCATGCTTGTTGATCCAAGTGGATACTAGTGGCCACCCACTTGTTCCATTTATTTAGAATGGTTTGACATCTTGGCAGTTCTGTTATAGTTTTTTAGGTATTGAACTTGTGGCACCTTTTTTGGGAATTTCCCTTGCATTTTCAGAAATTGACACATTCCACACAATCTTTACAAGAACATAGGGCTTGGATTAATCTTTCTAATGGTCAAAGAACTACCCTAAATGGATTTTGTACACAAAAGTCACAACCCCAAGAAGTTGACATATGAATTAGCCTCATCGGGGTCCACATTCCTTTTGTCACATCATCTCCTAGGGTTAGAGATTCATACTTTATGTTAAAAAGGTAGTATTGGCCTCTTATAATTTTTTCTTGTGAATGAGCGTGACCAAAAAATCTCTCTACATATAGATTCTTTCTTATGGGGAATGAAGAATCAAATGAAAAATTCAATAAATTACCTAAAAGGGTCACATTCCACTAGGCTCCTCACCTTGTGGAAGCTTGATTGTGTTGGTTTAAAATAAGGATGGGACATGGTGACTATGTATTGATTATAAATATTTGAACAAAATCACAGTCAAGAGTCGATATCCAATTCTATGAATTGATGATCTTCTTGATCATCTCAAGGGTGCCAAGTTTTTCAATAAGATTGATCTAAAGTCATGTTACCACTAGGTACTAATTGAGTAAATTGATGTATGGAAAAATCCCTTTAAGTCTTAACAAATTATTTTAGATTAGTTGATCATGCCTTTTGGCTTGACTAATTCTCTAACGAAATTCATGAGGATGGTGGAATATGTCTTTTAGTCATTCAAAAATTATTTTATGGTCATATCTTTGGACGATGTCATCATATTCAACAAAAAACGGGTAGAACATTTGTATCACATTCAACATGTATTGAACACCCTGTGGCAACACAAGTTACATGCCAATTTGGATAAATTCTCATTCGACATACAAAGGATTCAATATTTTGGATACATCATGGATGAACATGGTGTGCATGTGGATCCAACTAATATCCAAGTCATTCATGATTGGTCATCCCCAATGACTCTAACAAAGTTCCATAGTTTCGTGGGCCTCACCAACTTCTAACACAAGTTCATGTTGTGGTTCTCTCATGTTGCTTGGCTCCTAAGCGAAGTGACCAAGGGTGGAGGCAAATCCAAGTTTGTTTGGGTTGATTCACAACAAATTGCATTTATGGATTTGAAACACCACCTTTATTTGACACTTATACTCATTCTACCATACCTACAACAACCCTTTGAGACACTCTCTAATGCAATTTGTAGGAATTACATTCTATGGAAGTAGACAATCATATTCATTAATCATAATCCCTTGTAGTTCATGTAGACATAGGGAAAGTTACAAAATGACCACCATCAAAAGTGGTCCACGTACCTACAATAATTCCACCTGAACATTAAGTACAAGAAGGGTAGCACAGATTGAGTTCTGGAGTGCCTCAACTGACCTCTACTTGGGGTGTTCACAATAGTTCTCAACTCTTTTTTACATGAGACCTCCATGTGGCCCTATTTATAAGACAACAACCTTGAGTTCACTACTATCTATCAGACTCTGGGCATAGGTAAACTAGTCTTAAAAACTTTCATCTCCGAGATGATGAACTCTTACACCATCTAGTCCATCTCCATGTTCCTTCATGAAAGCACGAGAAGTTGATTTTGGAGGTGCATTATAATCAAGTGGAAGGGAACTTAACTATGGAGTAGTGGTAGTGTCATAAAAGTACTTCTACTAACCAAAGCTATGACATGATGTTAGCAGGTATATCATATCATTCAATTTATATGCCATCACAAAAATGTTCATCAAGAAGTAGTGGTTGTACACTTCCTTTCCTACCCCAGATAGGCATTGGGAGTTTGTCTCCATAGATTACAATCCTTGAGAATTTGCATAGTTAAATCATTCAAATCAAATCTTATTCATCATTTCCATTGTGCATATCTTATAGACGTGAAGTTATTAATTACATAAAATAATTTATTACATTTGCAAGTGCATTTATGAGGTTTTCTTTTGTATTGTTTCATAGATTTCAATGAATAGAAAGGTGGGTTCTCAAGACCAAAAGGTGATATGAATGAGCAAGTATTCAATCTCACACCTCAAGAATTCTTATTGTGGATTTTACTTATGGATAGAAACCATTAAAATCAAAAGAATGAAGGATGAAGGTGAAATTTTTTATTAGGGTTTGAAGAAATCAAGGTCATAGAAAGAACACCACACATATGCAAATAACATGAATAAATCAAATAAAAAGGTATACAACTAAAGAAAGGAAAGAAAATCCAAGTTTCTCCATCAAAAAATTCAAACAAGAAGAAAACTACATGTTGTGCAAGTTCTCAATTGTTCTATGAAGAAACTCATATTCAACTCATGTCAAGTAGCAATCAGAAAAGGAAAAATTGGGGAAAAGGACTTAGAAGCACAAAAGGACAAATCAAGGAAAGACCACTTTGGTGGAGAAACTGTAATTTTAATATGACTTTATTTTAAATATATCCACATCATTCTAATTGGAATGGGGATACAATTGTAAAGTATATTAGCCAAGTAGAATAGGAAGGCTAAGAGATATGAATATATAAGGCCAAGAGTCTAGTATGTAGAAGGAAAAAGGTCATAATTAGGAGTTTCTACAAAGGAAGCCCTTACAGTATTTACAAGGGTCTATCATTCAACATTGTAAGTTGTCTTTATATGTTGAATATGATGATGTTGTTAGTTTATGCTTCACACTCTTGCAAAGTTACCAACGATTGTGGTCTATTCTCTCCATTCACCACTTTCTTGGTGCTTGTGAGGATGAATGTTGTGACTTATGTACATTCTCTTGATTACTATGTCCATGATTGTTATTCATGTTTATCAAATACATTGCTAATTTCTTGGATACAAATTTTAAGGTTTATAGACTATCCTTTGTCTTCAAACAAGGCTTGGGTTATTGTGAAAACAATATAAGTGGAATATTCTTTTTAGTATGTGTATGTCTCCTTTGATTTATGTTTAACATTTGATGTGAAACAGGTAGTGTCCCAATGATCTATAGGCTATTCAAAATCCTCAAAGAATGCCCTAGGTTTGGTGCTTATGGTAGAAGTGGACTATTCACCATTCTCTCTATACCTTCCATTTGTTTCATGTCAAGTTGGTTACTTAATTCACACTCTTAGGTAGGAAAGATAGATTAGACTAGACATGTTAGAAATGAACTAGATAAATTGCACTTTACATACACATACTATTTGCATCTCATTTAAATCATAAGAAAATAGTGGTGAGTAGGGCCATAACTAGTAAATAATGAAGGAGCAATGGTGACTAGGCCATCTGAACATGTTAGAAAATGTTGAATATTCTAAACATGTATAGGTAAGTACACAGAATGGTAGTGGTTCCTTTGCAACTATTTACAATCAAGAAGAATTATTGAATAATAGGGATTGTACGTCATAGGTGATATTAATCCTCACTCTTCAAAGAATCATGAATACATTCCAACTGACACATACTATCTCAATTGATGGACAAAGGTTGTTCCACTAATAAGCATGAATGACATAGACATAATTCAGGAACAACATATCATCACAAGATTTGGTGTCTCGTTTGTGTTAGTATTTGATAATGCATCATATTTTTCATAAATATTTTTTTTTTGAGTTTTCTTTGGATAAAGGAATCATATTACACTATTTGACCAATTATTATCTACAAATGGCCTCAATAAATCAACGAACAAGAACTTGATCCAAAATATCAATAAAACAATGATTGATCATCATCACAATTTGTACAAGGTATTCTCAAATGCATTGTAGGAGAATTAAGTCACCCATAATATGGCCTTGGACACATCACTGTCATGTGTATGGAAAATAAGTAATCTTAAAAACAAACAACTTGTTGTCCTCTTTGCACTTGTCTCAAGTAACAAGTGGTGAGCACTCCTCCATAATAAAAAAATAGATTAACATATTGGTGAAGCTAGAAGAGGAGAAAGATAAAGTCAAACAAAAGTCTAAAAATTACGAAAGGATTATGAATCATTGGTTTGATAAACATGCATGAAGTGAAAAATACTTTCAAGATGGGGATATTGTCCTAAATTAGGACAAATAAAATGAGCTAAAGGGAAAGCATGTGAAGTTTCAACAAATTTGGATTGGACCCTCTCAAGTGGTTGAAAAGTTTGGCATTAGCACATATCAATTGCATAACATGGAAGAAAACAAGGACCTCCTTCTGGCTAGTATCCAATTGCTAAATTAGTTATTTGATTAATCTATACATGAGGCACCTAACTTGTACATAGTATTTTCATTTCAATTTTTCTTCTTGAGTTCAATTCAATATCAATTTTCATTTTTCTAGCATTAAATTAATTTTGATTTCTTAGAATAATTTGCTTGCTTTGATTTTTGAATTTTGTTTTCATTTATATGTTTTTAGGTCTCATTTACATTAATATTATCTTGTTAGTGAATTAACACAACTCTTGCTTTCTTAACAACATGTTTTTGTTTTAGCCTTCCTCATGCACCAACAATTGGTGCATGAAGGTCGATGTGTAGAAAAATCCAAATGTTACCTTTGGGTTATGTTTTTGAAAGAAGTAGACTTGAAAGTGAATCATTGAGATTATGAGAAGAATGTAAAGTAGTGGTTGGACCTAGAAAATTCCAAGTGACTATCCCTTTGATGATTCCAACTTGGTTTTGGTTGATGAATTAGATTACTGGAAGAATACATCCACTACATTAAAGATGATTGATCATGTGAATGTGAAAAGTTAAAAGTCTAGGGTTGAAAATCATAAGGGGATACTCTTAGTTAGGTGTGGTAAATCAATAAATAAACCCCAAAAGTAGGAAATAATTCACATTAGCTTGTAAAGTGTTGTTACTTCCCCCATCTGATAATTACAAAAGCAACACTATCAAAGGTAGAGGATTGGGAAAGGAAACTTCCAATAAAATGGGACATGAAACTATCTTTACGAAGGCTCTGAACACTCATTATCATTGGAGGAAGGTTTGTGATGTCATGGTGACTCCATTAGGCCTATGAACACTCATGGGAAATGGAGTAAAACTTGAGGGATATAAATTCATGTATGGGGAAATATTTTACCCCAAATTCAAATAGGCCACGTGATCATGATTTGAGTCAAGATCATTGGTTCATGCTTAAATAAAAATTAACCCAATGATCTATTTTTCTAGTACAATTGATGAGTTGATGTAGCATCCCCAACTCCCTGTCGAGCAATGCCACATCCAAATTCTGAATTCTGATACCATGAAATTTACTAATATGTTTTTCATATGAACAAAGTTATGTGGAAATAATAACAACATACAACAATAATAATTCATACATATAAATAACAGAGGTTCCATAACAAAAAATGCATAATTACACACACAATGATTATAATAAGAACATGATAGAAACTTATCTCATGAAATAAACACCAACTGCATGCAAACCCTTCATGTTCCTCCCATCCATAGACCACATTTCTCATAATATCAGCAGTGGATCACCCCTGAGTTGGGGCTAAAATCTACCCAGGAAAAGGAAGTTCTAAGCTAGTCTAAGGTTTGTCAATCAACAACAATTCTCAAATTCAGGTGCCAACTCTAGAAACCATCCTACAGTGCCTCATCCCCAACATGCTTGTCCCACCCCAGGAAGTGTGCCCCTTCTCTTATCAACAGTCCTTCGGCTACCCCACTTCCCTTCCGAGGCTTCAACAATAGGCCAGATATGGATTCTCAAAGCCCTATAGCTGCATCTTGGCACCTTGGGAATTAATTCCCAACAATTCTCTCACTTGGAGAGAATGCTCATGGGCCTGAAAACCCACTTCTTCGACCACAGTCCTAACAACCTGCCTCTTCAACATACATGCTATTTCCTAGTGCACGGGGGAATAATTTCGAGTAGTTTCTCACCCAAATAAAACTACTCATGGGCCTGACATCCCGCTTCTTCGACATACGAGCCTGGAAACCAACCTCTTCAACATACGAGCCTGACAACCCGCCTCTTCAACCTACAAAAATACCAAGTACCAATATCGATGGTAGCATGGATGAGTGAATGGTCAAAATCCTGATTGAATAATAGCCAAAAGATGGGGAATTACACTATATCCCCATATATATATATATATATATGCATGTGTCCTTTAAGACACATGACACCCAAGGAACTCCCTTGTCCTTACTTTAGAAACTCAGGTTATATTCAGATCCATAAATTTATCTTTAATGAATATTAATATAATATTCCATTGGGATTAATCCCCCTTAGCTTAGCCCTTTCCTAGACTCTTACCCCCCTTATCCTTTCTAGTGGAGTTTATCCCCCCATCTCTCTTGTTGGGTTAGTCTATATCAGTGGTGTACTTTTATTAATATATGAGTATGATTAAAAATTACAATATAGGCACACTATCCTTTTAGCAATCTAGTCTCTCTAGCCTAATAATCACATAGGCACTTTGGCCTATAATGTCCAAGCTCACCAAAATATTCAACATATGTATAATTACACTAGAGATTAACCTAGGGTATTACAGTTGACCAAGTCAGTACACCAAAGTATTCGTTGATTACCTCTCAAAGAATATTTTTACAGGGACCCACTTGATATAAAACTCAAATTTGCATGAGAAGAAAATAAAGTCTTCTTACTACTAGATTTATAGATCAGAGAGAAATGGATTTTCCAATGTCACTATTTGTTGAGGTGTCAACAAGCCTTAATTCAACAAACTTGAGGATACCCATTTATTTTAAATGTAAATTAATATTCATATTTGAAATAGTTTTTATTGACTTATGTTACCTTGATGGTGTCTTTAAATTGCATGAACATTTTGTACATATTGAAAGGTTGGATTTTCCTTGTGATTAAATGCATACTTACATGCCTCATTGTGTCTTCATATTTCTTGTGCTAGATGGAGTCTTTCCTATGCATTGATAATGATTGCATTTGCTTATCTTATGCATGGTTGTATTTTGGAATGCATCTTGTTGGCATTACATTGTCTCTACATGAAATTTTCTTGGTTCACTAATGCATTAAAATGATAATTGGATTACATCCTTTTAGGATTTGATGTACTTTCATGTTGCATGTGCAGGTGCCATGTTTCACTTTTACAATTGACATTGAAAGAACAATTCAAAGCATAGTGATACATCAACAAGCACGAGGTTGTACAAAAATACAAGCAGACAATTAACAAGAAGGAAAGAGCCTAGTGGTATGCATACATGGAATTAGTGTGAAGTTGCAACGATCATGAAAATAAAGCACATGGTAGTTTTCATAGTTGTGTCACATGATTCACAATTCTGACATTGAAAACACAACATTAAGTATGGTGGGAATGGTGCATTAAATGAAAAAATCAAGGGGATGGCCAAAAATACATCCAATTTTTCTATGCCTAACCTCATATAAGTATAACATACACATTATCGGTCTTGTGAATTCATTCGGATCAGTTTTATGCCAAATGGATGATTTTACCATGTTTCTTCGTAGGTGCATTGGGTGACCAAATGCCTCCTTCTTGGATTGAAATCCATTTCATTTGGAAATATATCAATGATGTCAATTAAATGAATCAAATTACATATAAAAAGGATGTAAGACATGTGCTAAAACTTTGATTCCAGTGAAGTGGCTATCCACACAAAATCAGTGCTTTAGCCTATTAGGCACTTTACGTATATTTTTAGTGATTCAACAATTTGAATTTGTAAATTTTTACCTAGATGTTTTTGTTGAATGCAATATTAACACAACTGGTAGAATTTGACTTCAAGGTATGAAAGTATGAAAATGGTGATTAAAATATTTCCTGCAAGAAAGGCAATTTTTGATTCCCAATGGAATAATGTGTATAAACACTTGTTGGAAAGGTATTGGTGTCTAGTAGACTTATAAATACATGTTTCTTCATTCCAATTCTAGATAAAAAAAACTACATGTTTATGAAACTTGAAAAAAGAGGGGTCTCATAGTCTCTCAATTTAATTAAATTTAGTGGCTTGTTGAGGATACTCCAAGGTTTTTTGTGATCACTTCCTTGATTTCGATGCTTAGTGATGGTTGTATTACTTAAAAAAATTAGTTTTAGATCCCAATTTAAAGAATAAAAGTGATGAAGTAATTAGAACACAAATCATCCCCATTGACCATCAAAGAATTAGATGAGCTATGAAATCAATGATCTACCATAGATATTGGAAGTTTCAGATGAGTAAGGATGTTTCAATAGAAATTGATGGACATTTTAGGTTGTATATTAGTTTTTAGTTTTTCGTTTATTCAAGAGAGTTTTTGCTAGGTCTTGAGCCAAATTACACCCTCGGGAAGCTCACTAGCTTCCCAAGTCAATGATTTATCTCATGAGGAAAATCATTGGGTATGGGAGCTAGTATTTCCTTCCAAGTGAGTGATTCACATATTTTCCTTGAAGTGGGTGAAATTTAGCTTTCCCAAGAAAAGAAAAGGACAAAAAATGATATTTTTTTATCTAAGGAAGGGGAAGTCATTAAACTAAGAGGCTAGAAGGCCTCCAAGGCCATTGATTTGGATATACAACTACTTATAAAGGTCAACGATTTTCTTCGCAAGGGGAAAACACTCACCTTAGTTATTTAAGGTTTACTTATGCTAATTTCTCACTTGGAATCCCAAGACACCTCCTTCATTAGTGGCACCTTATTCATAAATGATTTTCTCTTGGAATCTCTTCTTAGTGATTTTAAGTTCTTGTTAGGCTTATGTATTATTGGGTAATGAAGTGTTGGGATTTAATGAGGTAAAATGTTGTCATTCCTCCATTCCTTCAATGTCTAGTTACATTTTTATTTCTCTTCATTGCTAGTTGTTTCTCATCTTTTCTCTTATGTTTTGTAGGATTGTACATAAATAGAGCCAAAAACTTCATCAAAACTCTACCCCATCCAAGCATGGTGCAACACCATAGACATGAGGGGTATTATATCTCCTTTGAATATTGATCTTGCAAATCCATAGCTTTTCAAAATAGCATTCAAGGGCTTAAGGGACGATATTCAATTTGTAGTAATGGAAATGGAGGAAGAAACCCTTCTATCAATGAAATTTCATTCAATTTGGAATGTGTTTGAATGTTGTAATCTCATTGGGTGATGAAGAAACCATACTAGAATGAAACAAGCATACTAGAATGAAGAAATCATACAAGAAAACAAAGGTGCACATTTTTATTAAAGGTTGAAGACATCAAATCAAGGAAAATAATACCACACTTATGTAAATAACAAAAATACATCAAATATATATATTAAACAACCAAAGAAAAGGAAGAAAATCCAAGTGTATCCATAAAAGAAGACAAAAAGGAGAGAAAACCACATTTTGTGCAAGTCATCTATTATAGCTATGAAGAAACCCAAGTTCAACTTGCGTCAAGTTGCAATCACAGAAGACAAATAAGAAAGAAAGAGTTACAAGCATAGAAGGAAAAATATATTTGTAATGGGAACAAAATTGTAAAGTATATTAGCCAAGAAGAATGGGAAGGCCAAGAATCATGAAGGTGGAAGACCAAAATTCGGGTAGGTAGAAGGCCATATGTCATCAAGACTTCATATAAAGGAGACATTTTCACTATTTCCAAAGGTCTCTTACTTGGTACCATTTTCATAGATTGACATTCTTAGTGTTGGGTTAATCTTGAATTAGTCATAGAGTAGTTAGGTTAACCCCAATACAATTAATGATATGTTTATCATTCACTATTTATGGGTCCATGGTATTGCATATGATGAATCCTATTTAATGTCTTGGAATACTAGTCCATTGTAATATGTGTCATGGAATAGGCCTGAAGAGTTGTCTTGTTTTCCAATAAAGGTATAGGTGGTTGATGTAGTCTTGAGAGAATGATGTAGGCCAACAAAAAAGGAGCTTGCGGCTCATTACTCGTGTTAAGAGCACAACTCTGAAAGTGTATTGTAATCATTTTTAGTTTCCAAGGAATACATTAAGCTTGCTTTGGGGTGTGGTGTTTTTCTCCTGGAAGGGATTTCCCCAAGAAATCTTGTTTTATATGGTTTGTTGTTTATTTCATTTATTGCAATTGTTATGTTCTATATTTTTGCAGATTCTTCTCTCATGGATTATTGTAGGAAGCATATTTTGCACCTATGCTTCCTTTCTTAGGGACGAGGTATGTTACTTACATGAATTAAACTTAGGTGGGGAGATTAAAAATCATTCCTCCCAACCACCCTAACTAAACCCAATTAACATTTTAATATGTTTCATAATAATATGTTCATTTTCATTTGAAGATAAGCATTTTTCATTTTAATTTTTATTTTACATTAGGAAAACATGATCACTATATTTAAATATATCACAATCAATGCTAATTACACAAGATGAAGGAAAGTACATGTATTATTAGACAATAATTTATATACAATAGTTGTTTGTTTTCTATACAACCACTGCTCTACATCCACCCCAATTGAGATGTGAATATTGAATTCAACAATAAAATCAAGTAATTAATAAATGCCAATGAGTATGAAATAACAATAAAATCAAGTAATTAATAAATGCCAATGAGTATGAAATAACAATAAAATCAAGTTATCACCCTAATCAACAATCAATGGAGGATGAGTAAATACCTCGACTAAGAACTAAGTTATCATCCCAATCCTCATTAATTATATTGTACCTTGACTTCCACACGTTTCATGTCTTCCATTGTCTTTGCATAGTTATTCCTTAGGGAATACTTTAGTTCATCTAAGGTTGTCTTGCATTGATACTTGTCCCATTGTATGATGATAAGAGAAAACTATAATTAATATTTTCACTAAGCTAACACACAAAAACTAAGGTTTTATGAATACTTACAATAAATAAAATCTACCTCTTTTAATGTATTTTCTTCTTAATTGTCCAAAAACATGTGTAATTATCTTGAATTTAATTTAGATTCCAATATGTTTGGGAGAAATAAAATGATATCAAAAAAATGCAATAAATAATATAAAATGTTTCATGAAGTGAACTAATATTTGATTGAAATTATATTGGAGGTGTGAGGTGAAAAGAGGCCGCATGTGTGAAGGAGAGGCTGCAAGGGAGAAGGAGGTCACAACTAGGGTATGAGAGGACAAGGGTTTGGATGAGTTTGTAGCTTGGGCTTGAGAGGAATCCAACTCAACATGGGATATTGCAAGAAACAAGGGTGTGGGAATGATTAGGGAAAACCTTAATACTTACAAACATAGGTTAATGATTTGTTGAAGCTTCAATTATTAGGGTTGTTTCCATAGTTTCTATATTTACAGGCATGTAGTTGTCTCTGTGGAAGAACCCATGGATCAGAGCAATGCCTATATTGTTGGAAAAATCAAGGATAAAGAAAATGATTGGTTGTAGTGAATTGTGTTAATATTATGGTAGCTTTGGGAGGTATGAACCTCTATTGTGACCTATGACGAGATTAGAATACTCCAGAAGGAAGCAAAGAAATGAAGGAAACCCTAGACAAGTTGTCGGTTGCATAAATATATTTAAAATGAATTTATTAGTACCCAGAAGGAGAAGTCGGCCCCAGTAAAATTTCCCAGACTTCTATAAATACAGGGCTCCAGTTCTCATTATTCACATCTCAGCAATTGCAGAGAGAAATGGATCTGCGTAGGTGCAGTAGATGTTTGTGCACAAGTCTCTGGGAAGGTGTGCACTAGCCTCTGGGTGGGATTATCTGATCAGCTTGGTTTTTATTCTTGCTTGGTGCATTAGCCTCTCTTGGCTATTGGATTGCTACCAAGATTCTCTTCTCTGTCAAGGTCAAGGTGCTCGGAGGGTGGCTTCGGCCTATGGTTGGGTGACGAGGGTATCATCAATGGTAAAATGAGCACAATATTCTATATTCTAACAGGTTATGGGCCCACACCCCCTTCATTCAGACTAAAACACTGGAAGGAAACATAGCTACTAGGATATTGAGCTCACTAAGGAACTGTCGCTAGGGTTACTAGCAGGAGAAGCTTCCAAAACACTGCATCTAGGGTTACTAGCAGAAGAAGTTGCATAAACCCTAAATCTATGATTCAACACCTTGTGATGGAGAATCTCATTCAAGAAGAAGATATTCAGATGCACCCTAACCCAACGCACCTCTTGTATCTCTCAGAAGACAAAAATGACAAAGTTGAAGTTTTGGATCAAGGCATGACCAGTTACCAGTTAATCGAAGACATGTGTGAAACAATCAGTCTTTTACACTACTCAACACTTACTGGGATGATTGAAGATGACATGTGGATAATCAATAGTGGAGCTTCCAGGCACATGATAGGAGATCAAGCCAGACTCTCAAATCTAAATGAGAGAAAGACATCGTACAAAGTAGATCTTGGAGACAAAAGCACTTACCCCATTGAAGGATTTGGACAAGCCTCCGTCAAGTTGGAATCAGGTAATCATGTTCACTTAAGCAATGTTTTATATGTACCTAGTTTAGAAAAGAATCTTGTATTGATATCATGTTTAAAAGACAAAGAAAAAAAAATAGCCTTCATGGATGGAAAGGTGTCATCATGGCATAAGAATTCATAGAGGATGCTAGGGTTATTGGAAGTCGTGAAGGAAATCTGTATAGAATACTAGAACAAAATGAAGAAGCTCTAGTACATGACGAAGTCAACCCTAATGAGATTTGGAATAGAAGGTACACTCACATCAATTATCAAGCATTACCCTTTCTCAGAAAAATGGTTGAAGGAATAACATAATTGAAATCTACACATGAAGGAATCTGCAAGGGATGTGCCCTTGGGAAGAATATCAAGAAACCTCTCCCAAGCAGCAACAACGGATCCAAGGAAATCCTAGATCTAATACACTCAGAACTAATGCTAGTCATATTTCTAGGAGGATCTCTTTACTACGTAATATTCATAGATGACTATTCAAGAAAGACATGGCTATACCTACTGAAATCAAAAGATGAAGTATTCAACAAGTTCCAAGAATTCAAGGCAGAAATAGAAAACCTCACGAACAAGAAGATTAAGATATTAAGAACAGATAATGGAGGAGAATACACCTCGAAGGAGTTCGTTGCATTCTACAAATTGGTGGGGATTAGGAGGGAGCTGATTGTTCCTCGTAATCCTCAAAAAAATGGTGTAGCAGAAAGAAAGAATAGATCTATCAAAGAAACCATAAAAGCCTTATGGAATGATCAAGGTCTATCCATGTTCTTATGGGGAGAAGCAACAATGACAACAATATATGTAAAGAACATAAGCCCTCATCGTATATTGAAGGACATGACACCAGAAGAAGCCTTCTCAGGTAAGAAACCTAACGTGGAAAACCCAAGAATATTTGGATGTCCAATTTACTCTCATATTCCCAAAGACAAAGGGAATAAACTAGAACCCTCAGAAAAGAAGGGGATATTCATAGGATATAGTGATTCATCCAAAGCCTATAGAATATATATTCCAGAACAACACAAGATAGAAGTTAGCAGAGATGTAACGTTCAATGAAAGGATGGCCTTCAGGAAATCCATATAAGAAATTAAAGAAGAAGAAGAGCTTGAAGAACCTAATGAAGAAAACACAGAAAATGAAAATGACGAAAAGGATCAACCTGATCATCCTATGGAGCCATGTGAAAACACTGATTTAGATACCGTAACGAAGACCAAGAAATGACCAGCTTGGCTTGAAGCTACATTACAAGATGCAAAAAGAATCAAGGTTCCAAAAGGAACATCCAGGAAGAGTAAAAGACCGAAAAGATTCTCAAGTTATGAAACATACATGATGAAGTTTCTAGATGAAGAACCTACCACATTTGAAGAAGAAATCCAAAAGGGACAATGGAAAGAAGCTATGGCGGAAGAACATCAATCCATTATGAAAAATGAAGTATGGGAAATTGTACCTAGACCTAAAGAAAAATCAGTGGTAACCACAAAATAGGTATACAAGATCAAACATGCAGCAGATGGAAGCGTGGATAAATACAAGGCAAGATTGATGGCCAGAGGGTTCTCCCAGAAGGAGGGAGAAGATTATGATGAAACCTTTGCTCTGTTGGCTAGGTATACCTCCATCAGAGCTATCATATCTCTTGCCACTTCCATGGGATGGAATCTACATCAGATGAATGTAAAGACAACCTTCATCAATGGAGCTATTGAAGAAGAAGTGTATATTGAACAACCTCAAGGATTCGAGGTACATTCCTTAGAAACTCACATTTGTAGATTGAAGAAAGATCTATATGGACTCAAGAAAGCTCCAAGGGCTTGGTACGCCAGAATGGACAGCTATCTAACAAGACTTGGTTTCTCCAAGAGTCATGCAGATCCAAACCTTTATTACAAAGTCATGAATAACGCACCTGTGATTCTACTATTATATGTTGACGATCTATTCATAACAGGTGAACAATCTCTCATTATCCAGTGCAAGAAGGAATTAGCCTTTGAATTTGATATGAAATATCTAGGTCTCATGCATTATTACTTGGGACTAGAAGTATGGCAGAAGCGTGGTGAAGTATTCCTTGGACAAGGAAAGTACGCAATGAAGATCCTTCAGAAGTTTGGAATGATGGACTGTAAGTCCATGGACACTCCTATGAATGCGGATATAAGAAAAGTGAAAGTCCCAGATTCCAATCCAGTAGATCCATCTCTATATAGACATCTAATTGGATCATTGATGTATTTGGTAAATACTCAACCAGATATTTGCTTTGCTGTAAATACATTATGTCAGTTCCAGGTGGAACCTAGAAAAGAGCATTGGATAGCTGCAAAGAAAGTCGTAAGATATATTCGTGGGACAATAAACTATGGCTTCAGATATACTGCATCTAGTGATATCCAACTTATTGGATTCACAGACTCTGATTGGGCAGGAAGTGCAGAAGACAGAAAGAGTACTTCAGGTATGTGTTTCATCTTGGGCTCCGCTATGATATTTTGGGGTAGCAGGAAAAAAAAGTTTGTTGCACTTAGCACAACAGAATCAGAGTATATGGTAGCATGTGAAGCATGCACAGAAGAAGTATGACTAAGGAAGTTAATCTCTGATTTATTTGATCAAATTCCAAAATCAACCATAATATATTGTGATAATCAGAGTCGTATAAGATTATCAGAACATCCCATGTTTCATGAAAGTTAGAAACACATTGAGATCAAATACTACTTTATTCAAGATAAAGTCCAGGAATGATAGGTAAAGCTTGAGTATATCCCCACTGATGAACAGACAACAGACATCCTGACAAACCTCTATCCAGAATTATGTTTTCATATTTCCAAGAGAAGATGGGGATCATGGAAATAACTCCCTTAGCTAAAAGGGAAGATTCTCCAAGTTAGGAGAAAGTATTGAAAAATATTATTGAAAACATTTATTTTTGTGACTAAATGACTCTCTAGATTAGGAGGGAGCACTAAAATATTATTTATCTTTGTAATTGAAAAATAGTCCAGATTGGACAGATTCTTTCCTGTTCGGAAAGTGGATTGAGATTTCTGACGGATAGTGACTTCCCATTTTGGTTAACATGGGAGGTAGTCTGATTGTTGATGTATCATAGAAATTAACTTCCCATTGTGGTTAACATGGGGATTGGTCTAGGGAAGTCTCTCTTCTTGAGGGTTACTCAAGAAGACTATCCCGCCTCACCGGAAAATGATTTCTCATTGTGGTTAACATGAGGAATGGTTCGTTTTGGAGGTTGATACAGGACTGTATTTTCCTCTTGTGGTTAACAGAGGAAATGGTATGGATAGTCATTCCTTAGGGTTTATACATTCTCTCCAGGGTGCACTTTGATTAGTGTAGGAGGAATGGCCCAGGGTGGGGAATGGTCCAGGCTCAGTAATCAGGGATAGTCATTCCTTAGGGTTTATAAATTCTCTCCAGGGTGCACTTTGATTAGTGTAGGAGGAATGGCCCATGGTGGGAAATGGTCCAAACTCAGACATTCCTTAGGGTTTATACATTCTGTCTAGGGTGCACTTTGATTAGTGTAGGAAGAATGGCCCAGGGTGAGGAATGGTCCAGGCTCAGAAGTAAAAAACAATCCTTCTTCCTTGTTTGAGAAGAATAGGGAAAATATCCCATTGTTGATGTTCTATTCTAAGGGAAGATATTCTTTCATGTCTCACAGACGTGAGTGAAAGATTGTCCCAGATGATTCAGTTTATTTTAACAATATTTTTCTTTGCAGGTTGACATCAGATGATTTTTATGGAGACTGCCTATCTCCAGATAGTAGAGATATACTACTGTGGTGGATTTGTTCCACTGTCTGTGACTATGTGTCATGGTTTGAGTAGTTGAGTACTACCTTGAATAAAGAAAAGTGTGTTCTATCAATTGATATTGTACTAGTTGTCATAGGAGATTATCCAATTGGATAATAATGACGGTGCTCGTGTTGCTACCAGTTGAATGGTCTGTTGTGCTCAAGACCATACCTCCCTAGCTAGGAGGGAGTGTTAATATTATGGTAGCTTTGGGAGGTATGAACCTCTATTGTGACCTATGATGAGATTAGAATACTCCGGAAGGAAGCACAGAAATGAAGGAAACCCTAGACAAGTTGTTGGTTGCAGAAATATATTTAAAATGAATTTATTAGTACCCAGAAGGAGAAGTCGGCCCCAGTAAAACTGCCCAGATTACTATAAATACAGGGCACCAGTTCTCATTATTCACATATCAACAATTGCAGAGAGAACTGGATCTGCGCAGGTGCAGTAGCAGCTTGTGCTCAAGTCTCTAGGAAGGTGTGCGCTAGCCTCTGGGTGGGATTATTTGATCAGCTTGGTTTCTATTCTTGCTTGGTGCATTTGCCTCTCTTGGCTATTATATTTCTACCAGGATTCTCTTCTCTGTCAAGGTCAAGGTGGTGAGAGGGTGGATTCGGCCTATGGTTAGGTGACAAGGGTATCGTCAATGGTAACACGAGCACAATCTTCTATATTCTAACACAGTGTTGGTTGGAGCTGTTGGATTACTGAGAGGGGAGGTGAATCAGTAATAGAGCAATTTAACCATATAATCCAAGTGTTATATCAATGAAGCATTATTATCCAATAACTGCAGAGTAAATAAGCAATGAACAAATGAACAATCATACACATACACAGTACACCAGTGTTTTACGTGGAAACCCAAATCGGGAGAAAACCACGGAATGCTTTTTATTATATGTCTTGAATAATTACATTCATTGGAAGCACCAACTTCCTTTGTTTTCCAGCTGCAACTGGGAGGAGGCTCCAACCCCCTAGTTTCTCAGGCTACAACCTGAGGGAAGCTCCAACTCCCCAATTCTCTGGCTACAACCAGAAGGAGGCTACAA
>ML777027.1:831400-841799 GCA_009831015.1 Picea engelmannii
CTAGATGACATATGAGGGTCCTCCAACTTCGTAAGGCCATAACTCTCAAACCGTGAGGAGTTATGTGACGTTCTACATACCACTAGAAATGGAATGACATGTAATATCCATATATAATAGTATTATCTAAAAATATATCATAAATCATACCGTTACCCATCAAACAATCTTGGGTCCATTACCCAAACCTGTGGTCTCCAACTTCTCATGGCCATAACTCTCTAACCATGAGGAATTATGTGACGTTCCACATACCACCAGAAATGGCATGACAAGCACTATCCATCTAGGATAGTTTCACCAACAATTTTCTTGATCTTCATCTCGTTATTCCTCATACAAGCATGTGTCCTCCAACCATTCTTCTAGGATAACTCAATCCGTAAAGCGTCTTCCCGTGAGGGCTTTCACCATAAGGGGACCACTTTGGAGTTAATCCATTTGTACACCTTATCAATTATGATAATACAATAATGAGTCATCTATACATTTTTCCAACAATTCATCATATACCAATGGAACCACATCGATCCATCTTCATCATGTATCAATGACAACTCATTGATCCATCTTCATCTATGCATTCTCATCAAGGACAATACATATTATATTACATCAATCATCAATCAATCAATCCTTTGACATCAATCAATCACTTGACATCAATCAATGACATCAATCAATCAAACCATTGGCATCAATGACAACATGATCCAATAGGAGCCACCTCTTGTATTCCATGAGAAGAGAGATTTGTACTATTTTAAGTCGATATAGGTTTTCCACATGCTTATTCTCTCTTGTTTGTAGTTTGGACGATATCAGTTATGGAGGAAGAGTTAGTTGAATAAGGTGAAAATGACATCTAGTATTCTCCAACAATATTTTGCACAGATGAGAAGGTTTGAGAGATATGGACATGCTCCAAGGATTTCAGTACTGCAGTCAGATTGAGTCATTGATCCTCCCCTAGGTCAAGGAGAATACAGGTAGTGAATGTGTCATGGGAGTAAATTCATTACAGTACAAACTAAGCTAGGGGGTTCTGATTTTATATTGAAGGAGCACACAATAATTAATAGATATGATCGAGGCACTAACAACTCCTATGGTAATGGATTTCAAACTCAATGGAAGCATAAATGTATCAAGGCTAGGGCAGACAAAGTGAGTATGGTGTTATGGCTTGATGTGGGGTTAGAGAGGTTGGAGACTCTGTCCAATTTGTCCCTAGTTAGGAAATTTATGGGAAAGTTTGTGTTGGTCCTAAATTCAGCACCTGACTGCTAAAGGGCAGAGCTAGGCCACCTCAACTTTTGGAATGGTTGGTTTTTGATAATTTGATTTTGTTGGTCAGTTAGAGGGTTGGTTTTACCGAGACAAAAAAATGGTTGGATTGGAAAAATGATATGGATGAGGGCCCTTCTTGGCTGGTGGCACACAAATGATAGACAAGTGAGAAAATATAGGGATGAAAAAAGAGAGAACAACAAACAACTCAATGAATTATCTGTTGTTAGAAGTTTAAGTATTAAAATAATATTTCAAGGCATTAAACATGTATCCAAACAAAATTACTCCCACAGTTTACAATAAAAACAAATCTTCACCAAAGAATTAGTTGTTTTACAAGTTGCATATTAGTAAAGATGAGTTATACAATAGCTGAAAGGAAAATGAAAAGTACTTTGCACACATCAAAAAATGCATTCAAGATAAGATAAAAACACATATATATTTGGACAAAAACACACTGTCATCAAGAACATATTCACTAGATAGAGAGATTTAACCCATTCATAGGACAAGTTCAACAAGTTTGATGTATTGATTTCCTTCCCAAAAAACTGAACCCCCAAAACATACAAAAATTACATATTTAACAAAGTTGTAGAGGCTCTCGTCCATTTGGAACTGAGGCTTAACTCTACACTATCAGTTGGAGAACAAATTATTGACTTAACTAAATAATGTTGGAGTATAGTAATGTATAATCCAAACTTGACTTTAACAAAAATAAGTGGTTTATATCGAACACAAATGACCACTTATTATGCCTTAATCTAAAAATTCTTGCACTTAAATGGCTAAAACTGCTACTAGTGATAAAATTAAACTAATGCATATGTTGAAGTGAACTGAGCTTTGAAAAAAATTGACTAGGACTAACAGAACCAAGTTCTGTATCGAGCACTAGTATCCATGCACACTGTTGGAGTCCAACTAGGAGATAACTGGATGTGTTAGCAGCTTCTTTAGGTACTCCTTCAAGTTATGTCCTTTATAAAGAAGCACGTATTATGGTGTTTATTCTAGAGTCTTTGATACTTCTTCTGTAGTCTGGAGTTTAGTTTTTCCAATTTCTGGTTGTGGTGTTTCAAGGTTTGGGCTTGAATTTTCAGTTCTTGCACCTGTTGGCTATCATCAACCCTCTTTTTTTTTACCTCAACATGTTTCTTCTTTTTATCTTGCTCTGTGATGGATTTTTTGTGGTCATCCAGTGTTTTGGTCCTTGTTCTCATATTGTATTTGTGTACAACCTAGGGTTCCTTCCCTTTTGTTCCTTTTGTTGGATCACGTTGTCACTGATGCCAATGGTTTGATTATTTGGGAGATTGTTGGATCATACGTCATTAATGAAAATGGCTTGGTTTTATTGATGTCAAGTAATTGATTGATTGATGATTGATGAACAGTGTATATGCATTGATGAGAATGATAGATATCCAAGTGGAAACCGATTGATAAAGATGGATCATTGATATGATGCCCTTGATGAGAATGATAAATGTCCAAGTGGAAACCAATTGATAAAGATGGATCATTGATATGATGCCCTTGTTGAGAATGATAGATGTCCAAGTGGAAACCAATTGATAAATAAGGATCATTGATATGATGCATTGATGAACATGGATCAATGAGTTGTCATTGATACATGACGCATAGTTGATATATATGATGCAGTGGTGAATTGATGCAAATATGAATCATTATTGTCTTATCATGGTTGATAAGGTGCACAAATGGATGAACTCCAAAGTGGTCTCCTTATGGTGAAAGTCCTCACAGGAAGACGCTTTATGGATTGAGTTATCCTAGAAGAATGGTTGGAGGACCCATGCTTGCATGTGGATTAATGATATGAATATCAAAGAAGTTGTTTGTGAAACTATCCTAGATGGATAGTGCTTGACATGCCATTTCCAATGGTATGTGGAATGCCACACAACTCCTCACGGTTTGAGAGTTATGGCTCTACGAATTTGAAGGACCCCCATATGATGGCTTGAAGCCCCAAAAGGTCAAAGAAGTCAAAGTGTTTGAAAATAAGAAATCATTATTTAAATGATAAATTAAAGTGACAAAATCGAGAATGATTATTTAAATAATAAAATGAAGTGACAAAATCAAGAAGGAATATTTAAATGATAAAGTATTGGGGAACTTTCTATTCATGGAAAGTGGTTAACCCTAAAATAAGGAAAATAGGTTAAGTATCCTAGAAATGGGTTAAGTAACTTAAAAATGGGTTAAGTGACCTAGAAGATGAAAGTATAAATAAAAAGATAGGATCTCTTGTAAAAATGTACATTTTGGTGAGAATCCTTTTTGTGGATCAATGGAGAACTTCTTGTGAAAATATTTTGGAGTATTGATGGAGAGCTTCTTGTGAGAGCATCTTATTGGTGTGGATCTCTTGAGCATGATTGAATATCTATTCTAAGGAAGAGAGTGAGAGGAGGATCTCATGGACACATTAAAGTTTTGGAAATGTCGGAGATATTGACGGCAAAATTCTCGGATTCACAAAAAACCCTATTTTCTGATGCCCACGTGGGTTCTCTGTGTATAGGGTGTGTGTACACGTGAGATAGTTGTGTATAGGGTGATTGTACACGTAGGATTACTATGTACAGGGAGCGTGGACTAGATAAAATCATGGAGATTTGTGTTTGAGCTGGTGCCAAGCTCTTGGATGATGAGACAGTTTCCAGATCTGCATTCTATGGCCTCAGATCTATCACTAAGACACTGGTATGGTTACATTATTGTCTTGATGGATACTATTGTTTGATATGTTGTGAATGCTTAGGGAATTTTTGGTATGGCTTCTATGATGTGGTTCAGTTTGGTTGATTTGGTTGATGGAGTGAGCATCACTCTTGTGATTCAGTAGTGACATGATTGCTATGGTATACTAATTGTTTATACATGATTGAGATAGCATTCATATTGATTTGTTGAGGAGCATGAGAAAGCTATTGGAGAGTTTGGATGTGTTGTGACTGGATGTGGGTCAGTTTGGACAGTGGAAGACATAAGAGAAAGTGATTGCAGGTTGCAGAGGATCTAAGCATGTTGCTCATAAGCATATGCTTGTTGCATTATACACTGGCCGTGTTCACACATGGGTTGTAGTCATCCAGGGCGCATGCACACGCGGGCTGCACTACTGACAGGTCGTATACTTGTTGACAGATTGAAATCTGTTGAGGATTGTTGCCTCATCTCAGTTGGTGCTGAGGGTGTAAGTTGAGTCTTGCATTATAGAACAGGTTCTCTTACAGAGTTTTACTCTATTCAGTTGTTGTTGATAAACCCCAAGGATTGTAGTCCATAATAAAAAACAAATTGTACATACATCTTGTGTTCTTTGTGTTCATTGTGGTGATGACTTGTTGATGATATATTTTTGATATATGTTGTTGATATGTGCTCACATCTAACTGGTCATAAATGACAAAAATGGGTAATGAATAAATGTTGGATGCTTATTGATGAGTTTTTGTGCAATTTGGAAGTTTTGGGAAAAAGAGCTCCACACTCATTCACCACCCCCCCCCTCTAAGTGTGGTAGGTGTGTACAACAATTGGTATCAGAGCAGGCCTTCACTACAAGCCTTGACAATCTTGAAGGAGATCCATAGACACACAAATGGATGATGAAGTACCAATCCTTGATGAGGAAAACTATTCTACTTGGAGAATAGAGATGCGAGTGTATTTGAAGACAATGGGGGTAGCTATTTGGAAGGAAACCATTGGTGGATCAGTTACATTGAAGAACAAATCAAAGTTTGCAGCTCAAATGGAAGGAAAGAAGAATGATGCATTGACTCTCAAGACCATTCTTAGTGGACTTTCAATCCCTATCAAAGAGATCATGGGACAATGAACTTCCACCAAGAATCTATGGCTAAATCTAGAGGAGACATATCAAAGCAAGGAAGAGAAAGAAGAAATTGAATACCACTCCATCAAGATCATCAAAGGTAAAGAATCATAAAAAACTCTTGAATCCATTATTTCTAAATGTGATTTTGAAAACATTTCAAGTGAAGATAAAGAATCAAGAGATGATAGCACAAAGGAAGATCTTGAAGATGAAGGAAAAGAATTATGTGTTGATGTTGGAAAAAAGGAAGAAAGTGAAGATACTTCAAATGAAGGTAAAGAACCCTCTAAAACCCTTGATTTCAATAATGATGATGACGTATTTTTCTCTACAAGTGAAGACGAAGATGTAGAAACAATTTGTGTAAAGTTTGATGATATTTATCCCATGAAAAGAATAGAAGGAAATCTATTAAAACTTCAAAAGGAAATTGAAGAGGGTTTATATAGATATATAAGTGATCATTATTATATAGACTATAACTATCTTTATGATAACACTAAGAAGTTTCTTAGGAGAAGTCTAGGGCACATCTTGAAGTTAAAGGAAATTATCAAGGAACAAGAAGAGAGCAATAAGACTCAATTAGAAGAAAAGGAAGAAGAAATCACAAGACTAAAAGATGGAAAAGAAGATATGAATGTAGAAGATGAGATTAACAAAAGTTTTGAAACTATTGTCCATCTCAAGACCCAAATTGAAGAAGCCAAAAGAATAGAGGAACTATTGAAGAATCAAATAAATGAAAAAGAAGATTCATGTTGTAAGTTAGAATCTGAAATTGTTGACTTTAGAAAGAAGGTGGAAAAGTCAAACAAATTCTTGAATAGCTCACGAATCTTGGATGAGATCTTGGAATGTCAAAGACCATCATGTGATAAATCAGGTCTTGGATACAAACAAGAAGATACACATGCTGAAGCAAGCACCTCAACAAAGAATGAGGTAAGTCCATCAAAGAAGGAAGACAATGTTGCAAAACAACCATCTACACAAGAAAATTTCAAAAGAACAAAGCAAGGAAGACATCAAGAAGCCATTCTTGGGACACCAAAGAAAAGGTATGAAAGTGTTTTTCATGGGTATTGTTATCCATGTAATGGATATGGTCACAAATATTTTGAGTGTAGATCTTATGAAAGAAGATAAAATGGAAGAATATATAACACCATGAGGTGTTGGATATGTGATCAAGTAGGACACATTGTTTTTCACTGTAAAACTATGAGATTCTACAGCTATAGTGGATTTGGCCACAAATCCCAAGAGTGCCGGAACACAAGAAGAAATTCCATGATGAGGACTTCACATATCATGGCTAGAATAAGGAATGAAGTAAGAAAGAGAGACATCTTTGAAAATATGGATACTCAGAGCTTAAATTATGAAGAGAAGGGTCATCTACAGAAGTGGGTGAAGAAGACAAAGCAGCCAGATCAGGATGAAAGATTGAAGGGAAGTTCAAAAGTGTCATCTACTAAGGCACACACAGGTAACAGTGGTGACAGTCACGTGTACACGCGTGCTGACCTTGAATAGGTCACGTACACACGCACTATGTTGTGCAGCAAACAACGTATATGTTGTAAAGCCTTGGAAAAAAGGCAATGCACATGGCTTGGAGTTTGATGCGATGGTATAACTATGTATTGCAGGCTCTGACATTGTTTATTGCAGGTTCTGACACTGTTTTCTATAGGTTTTCATAGTGAGATAACACAATGGTATAATAAAAATAAATATTGGGTGCATGGCACTAACCCAAGAGTATGGATTGATGTTGATCTACTAGGATTAATCATTTTTTGATGATGGTGGTGTACATGGTTGGTATTTCTTATGATGTATTATTGGAAGCATATGTTGATATCATGGTGCATGCATTTTGCATATGGATTGGGCTACATGTTGAGACATATGGTTGGTGAGTTGATGAGGTGATCATTTTGTACATCATTGTTGATCTATAGTTGATGCATGATTGGTACATTTCTAGTACATTAGTAGAGGCTCTTACTGGCAGGATGATTGGCACATGTTTTATGGAGGACTTTGCATACATGTATGGGACTCATCATTTTGTGGTATTGGTGCATAGTAGTACACTCATATATGGTATTACTTGATTTTCAGAACATTGGTATTTGTTTGATACATGATTGTGGCACTTGGTTCATGATGGAGACATATCATGAGTGATATGATACATTGTTTGGCATGTTGGTAGATGCACATGATTGGCATATTGGTAGATGCACATGTTGGCATATGGTGGATACATTTTCATGGATGATATCTTTTGGCACATTGTTGATGTACATGAGTGTTGTGCATGGTGGGCACATTTTGGTACATGATGTACTTGGTTGATATATTGTTCATGATTCTGTATTTCATTGGTGACATATCTTTTGTTTCATGATGTATGGTATGGCACAAGTTTGATGCATGAATAGGTCCAAGGATCATCATATGGTAGCATATTGTTCATCTTGCAGAGAAGATAAGGGGAGACATACCCTTAGGGGGAGTCATTCTTTTCCCATGATTCTAGGAGGAGATATTTATTAGATGCATACCTAGAAAAGAGCCCTATATTTGAAGAAAGAACACAGAGGCATAATTCTAGGAGGAGTGATGGTCATACGGGGAGTATGTTTGATGTATATTCAGCATTACATCAGATTGATATCCCTTGTTCAAAAGGGGAGAGATTATTCAGTGACAACAAGACAGTGGGAGCAGCCCTAAGAGGAGAATGGCCCTTTTCCATTGATGTCAAAGGGGGAGAGATAATCACATTGATGTGATTGATGTCTATTGATGGGAGATATTGATGTGGATAGATAATCACATTGACTATTGATGAAGAGCATGCCTTATCTACATGTTGACATCAATAATTGGTAATTGGAGTTGACATCAATGTTGGTATTGCCATCAATGGCAAAGGGGGAGATTGTTGGATCATGTTGTCATTGATGCCAATGGTTTGATTATTTGGGAGATTGTTGGATCATACGTCATTGATGAAAATGGTTTGGTTTGATTTATGTCAAGTAATTGATTGATTGATGATTGATGAACAATGTATATGCATTGATGAGAATGATAGATATCCAAGTGGAAACCAATTGATAAAGACGGATCATTGATATGATGCCCTTGATGAGAATGATAGATGTCCAAGTGGAAACCAATTGATAAAGATGGATCATTGATATGATGCCCTTGATGAGAATGATAGATGTCCAAGTGGAAACTAATTGATAAATATGTATCATTGATATGATGCATTGATGAATATGGATCAATGAGTTTTCATTGATACATGATGCATAGTTGATATATATGATGTAGTGGTGAATTGATGAAAAGATGAATCATTGTTGTCTTATCATGGTTGATAAGGTGCACAAATGGATGAACTCCAAAGTGGTCCCCTTATGGTGAAATCCCTCACGGGAAGACGCTTTACAGATTGAGTTATCCTAGAACGGTTGGAGGACCCATGCTTGCATGTGGATTAATGAGATGAAGATCAAAGAAGTTGTTTGTGAAACTATCTTAGATGGATAGTTCTTGATTGCCATTTCTGGTGGTATGTGGAATGTTACATAACTCCTCACGGTTTGAGATTTATGGATCTACGAAGTTGAAGGACCCCCATATGATGGCTTGAAGCCCCAAAAGGTCAAAGAAGTCAAAGTGCTTGAAAAGAAGAAATCATTATTTAAATGATAAAGTAAAGTGACAAAATCAAGAAGGATTATTTAAATGATAAAATGAAGTGACAAAATCAAGAAGGAATATTTAAACAATAAAGTATTGGGGAACTTTCTATTCATGGAAAGTGGTTAACCCTAAAATAAGGAAAATAGGTTAAGTAACCTAGAAATGGGTTAAGTAACCTAAAAATGGGTTAAGTGGCCTAGAAGATGAAAGTATAAATAAGAAGCTAGGATCTCTTGTAAAAATGTACATTTTCGTGAGAATATTTTTTGTGGATCAATGGAGAGCTTCTTGTGAATATCTTTTGGAGTATTGATGGAGAGCTTCTTGTGCGAGCATATTATTAGTGTGGATCTCTTGAGCATGATTGAAGATCTATTCTAAGGAAGAGAGCGAGAGGAGGATCTCATGGACACATCAAATTTTTGGCAATGTCAAAGATGTTGACAGCAAAATTCTCGAATTCATAGAAAACCCTATTTTCTGATGCCCACATAGGTTGTTTGTGTATAGGGTGCGTGTACATGTGGAATGGATATGTATAGGGTGAGTGTACATGCGGGCTGACTGTGTACAGGGAGCGTGGACTGGATAAAATCATGGAGATTTGTGTTTGAGTTGGTGCCAATCTCTTGGATGATGAGGTAGGTTCCATATATGCATTCTATGGCCTTAGATATATCACCGAGACACTAGTATGGTTACAATATTGTCTTGATAGATACTATTGTTTGATGTGTTGTGAATGCTTAGGGAATTCTTGGTATGGCTTCTATGATGTGGTTCAGTTTGGTAGATTTGGTTGATGGAGTGAGCAACACTCTTGTGATTTAGTAGTGACATGATTGTTATGGTATACTAGTTGTTTATACATGATTGAGATAGCATTCATATTGATTTGTTGAGGAGCATGAGAAAGCTATTAGAGAGATTGGATGTGTTGTGACTGGTTGTGGGTCAGTTTGGACAATGGAAGACATAAGAGAAAGTGATTGCAGGTTGCAGAGGATCTGAGCATGTTGCTTAGAAGCATACGCTTGTTGCATTATACACTGGTCGCGTTCACACACGGGATGTAGTGAGCCAGCGCACGTGCACACGTAGGCTGCACTACTGACAGGTCATGTACCTGTTGACAGATTGTTATCTGTTGAGGATTATTGCCTCATCTCAGTTGCTACTGAGGGTGTAAATTGAGTCTTTCATTATAGAGAAGGTTCTCTTACAGAGTTGTACTCTATTCAGTTGTTGCTGATAAACCCCAAGGATTGAAGTCTGTAATAAAAAGAAAATTGTACATACATCTTGTGTTCTTTGTGTTCATTATGGTGATAACTTGTTGATGATATATTGTTGATATGTGCTCACATCTAACTAGTTATAAATGACAACAATGGGTAATGAAGAAATGTTGAATGCTAATTGATGAGTTTTTGTGAAAGAGGGAAGTTTTGTGAAAAATATCCCCACACTCATTCACCCCCCCCC
>ML777027.1:878098-907007 GCA_009831015.1 Picea engelmannii
ATCAAATCATGAGATCGCATATCGCGATTTCGGTGTTTTCATTGTGATTGAACACGGGACTCATGAAACTTCGATTCCCGATTCGCCGATGAGCATAACTCCGACAACACTCGATCCTATGCCACCTGTCCTTGCGAATGGACGGTGCCTAATCCTTTGGGATTTCACCTCTGCACAGTAGGACTTAACCCCTGCGTTTAACCTCTGCGCAGCTTCTGAAGATCTGACAGCTATCGGCCTTTCGGGAAATTTAAATGGGATCCAACGGTCACTAGATCTCTGTCTTCCTTTTTCCTCTGTAAGCTCTTGCTGCGCGCGTTTTCTTCAAGGCTGTTCCTCCTGAGCTTTTACTTCCAAATCCCCATGGGGTTTTATCCTTCTTATCCTGCTGTCTCCACTGTTGCCATTAATGACAACAACCATCAACACGTGTCCATTGCTTGTTCAATATTTGCCAACAAAAACGTGATAAATCAAAATAAAAATTATAAAAAAAAAGGGGTTTATATACATTAGAATATTTAATGAGTAAAACATATTTGCATATAAAGCATTTATGAATGTGTTCATTTTCCTTTTAAAAGTTTAGAATGTAGAGACAATAAAATTTATAAAAATAATAGACCAAATTTATATACACTAATTAAATAGTAAAAAAAAACTTTATGAAAGTGATTGTTACAATATAAATACAATTAATTTGTCTATGTTCTTTTAGGATTTTGTCCAACCATTTTTTCATTTCTGAAATCAAAATTTTTATAAATAAATAAAAAAATGAAAACTAAGATTTCTAAAGAAAATTCAAAGCCAAAAGAGGACCTGGTCACCAGAAGAGTTCTCCAAAACGTTTGTGACACATTGACCTCACCAAGAGGATTACTTGTTGTACAGATAAAAACATATATCTCATTTGATAACTCACAGGAATCAATCAAGTCATTTCATATCAGCAGGGTGTGCAAGAGCCACTCGCATTTGCCATTTAACTCATTTAAAAACATATTGAATTACCCAGCTTGTTCTTCCCATAGCCAACACACTTTTGAAACTTTTAAAATCTGCAACCAATGTATTTATATTTGACTCCTTCATATTAATAAAAATGCAATGGCTGCACTTCTGGGCGACTTGTAAAACCCTTCTTGAACGAATGACCTTTTCCCATAAGAGAAACTAAATCCAATTCTTAAACTTTATGAATGGAACCAATAGAGTAGTATTTTGGCTTGGAGCTGGAACGAACAATTTCACTCTTTTGCATAACCTTTGAGTCCATCTATTCCTCATAGTCATGACTCGAAGAGATATCTCTTCATAAACTTGCAACTTCTCTGTAAGGTGGCATATAATAATGAACTCGTCTTTGCATTATTTATTTGGTGGTAAATAAGTATAACATATGGACTTAGTTTGCTTTCCAAAGTTCATCTACTTTTTCTTTATTCAAAGGATATGTAGATAGGTTATGTGTATGATAACAAAGGGCGTCATAAGGGTCTAACATATATGGTATTAACGCATCACTTATGAGTGAAAATGGTATTTGAGAAATGGGAAATGAGGACCAAATTGTGATATTTCCATAACTTCAACCAAATTACCAAGCGCCATATCATCCTTGTTGAATGCTCATAATAACATATGTCTAATTCAAAGTTTGTAACTTGTGTAACATCAAGACTGACTGATGACCATCATTGTTAGCCACTAACAACCGTCCAACATAATCTCCAAAATCTCCTTGAATGGTGAGAAACTTGACGATACCATCGAGCCATCTAGGGTCTGACTATATTGGCGAACTTTTAAAAATGAGGTAGGAGCTCGGCGAGAGTGTGCAAGACTTTGCACAAATACTGAAAATTGAGGGGAAGCATGGAAATACTTTGCCGGCTAAGTACTGTTGATAAAAATCGTCGTCGACAAGAGTGTTATTACTTCTTGTGCAGGGGAAATGAGGAGTATACCAGCCCCAAAAACTTCCTTTGATGAAGAGCCATCGAAATACATATTCCATACTTCATTCTGTTGATCTGTCAGTGATCAATTTTGTCATTTGTTGACTGTTATTTCTAGTTCATGATTATTTAAATGGAAAAAACATGACCCAATCTCATCCTCAACAACATAAAATAGATGGTTGCTTGGATTCTAATGGTCACTGACGATATATGCCAATCTGACCTCCCTGTATATCCTTCTATGTTCTCCTCTAAAAATAGGGATGGTAGCATATGTGAGGTCCATTTGTAATGATCCTCCAACCTTCTTGGCCCATGTCCTAGACAAGAGCATACCAAACTTGGGGGGAATTTCAGCCACAACAATGTCCATCACTACACTCTTCATGGAATTTCAACCACAACGATGTCCATTACTCCTTTGGAGTCAAAGGAGTAAAGGTCTTGGTAGGGCTTGGTGATCTCCAAACCTATTTCCTCCATTACAACCTTAGGCATGACATTGTGTGAGGCACCTGAGTCCATGAGATAGTTATGTAGGATCTTGTCATGGAAATTTAAATGTATGTAGAAAAGTGGAGAGGCATCAAAGCCATCCTCAATGTGTAGACCCACAATATTGGCTGGGTTTTCATCCTACAATCTAATTACATCATAAGTTACAATAGAAGTAGGTGGCTACAGAACCTTCATAATATATTTTTTGAAATGATCATTTTTCAACAATTATGACAAAGGTACATGGATCTTGATCTTGCTCAACTCATGTTCTAGGTTGAAAGA
This sequence comes from Picea engelmannii, assembly GCA_009831015.1. NCBI lineage: Eukaryota > Viridiplantae > Streptophyta > Pinopsida > Pinales > Pinaceae > Picea > Picea engelmannii. The sequence continues at coordinate 880,846 of ML777027.1, forward strand.
TGCTTGTGGCTTGTCATCTTCTTTTACTTTAGGGACAACACATTTATATGGGGGAGGCTGGTGAGCTTTAGTCAATGCACCCTTGCTTGGATTTGGCTTGGGAGGAACCTCTGTTTTTTTGTTCTGATCCGAGGTGGTGGCTTTGGGAGACCTTGTTCTAGGCCTCAAATCATACTTCCTTTGGGGTTGGCTTTGAATAACTCCCTCTTCCCCTACCTCAATATCAAACTGATTTGATAGTTGTGCTACCTCATAATATTGTTGTGTTAATTGACTGGTATAAAAATCAATTTCATTAAAAATTACATCAGCATCATCCACAACATCACTTTCTACATCCATTTCCTCAATATGATTGTGTTGGAAAGGAGGTAATACTCTTTGATCATCAGCATTCATCCTCTCTCTATGCATTATCTGAGGGACATCATTCAACCTCCTAAATTGGTTTGGATTTATGTTCCCATCCCCTTGAAAATCTCAATTTGGTTGCTTAGATTCCCATTTCAGCTTAGCTATTTCAGATGTCAAATCCTTTAATGTTTTGGTCATTTCATCAAGTTTGGGATCATATGTGGCTGGGTTAGAGGAGGAAAGGGAATCCTCCCTCTGTTTCTTCTTGTCTTTATTAGATCTATTCTTTAACATGTCTGATGCTAGGATGTTGGACTCAACCTCAATGGTTGCTTCTTGCATGGACAACAAGGTGGTGGATATTCTCTCCCTCAACAGAAGGGAGACTTCTGCATCAAATGCATTGGCATAAGTGATCTTGGCTAAGGCTTCAATTAGTTTGATATCCTCTGGGATTCTTCCATACATCTTATTGAATCTCTTGGTGAAGTTTGAAATAGACTCACCATTCTTTCTCTTAAGGGCCCCAAAATCAGTGATGTAATACATATAATCTCTTCTAACTCCCCATTGCTTTATGAAAGCTTCATCTAACTCATCAATATCTGTAATGGAGGTTGGAGGGAGATCGTGAAACCATTTCCTTACCTCCCCATCCAAGCTCTGTACAAACAACCTCATCCACACATCTGCATAGTCAATGTTGAAGTTGTTTGCAAAGATGTAGAAGGCTACCAAATGTTTCTCAGTTATGACATCCCCTTCCCCATTATATCTTGGCAAATATTTCATATAATCTGTGGCTAGGAGTGCATGTAAGCCTATAGGAAAAACTAGGGTGCATATCTGGAAGAAATTATGGCATCCATCCTATTAACAACCATTGCTTGGGAAACAAGAATATGAGGTTTGATTGGATATAGATGAGTGGATGTTGGCCTAGATGATGAAGTAGAGGTAGGTGTTAAAGGTACCTACGATTCCTTGGAGATGTGATTCTTGTGGCTATCAAATTCAAGCTCCTTGTGATAGTGGAGAAAGGTAGACTCTTTAGGTGAAGCTTTACCCTTGAGGGATGAGGTATATCTCTAAGCTAAGGTGGATTTTCTTAGTTGTCTTTCTGTCTCAAAGAATACCATGTCTTTCTCAAGGTTAGGATGAACCTTAGTGGCTTTGATGTGCTTAGATTTGGATCTCTTGAGCCCTTTTCTGGGAGCCAATATTTCTTTTGTGAAGTTTACTCAGTGGAGTCACCAGGTGAAAGGTGGTAGTATGAATGTGTCCGATATTGTTTACCATTAAAGGTCATATATGATCATTTTCATTCTCACGGGGAAAGATATTTCATTACTCTGTTCCTTGGAAACAATGCCAGAAGATGTTGATCCTAAATTTTGCTCCTGCCTGCTAAAGGGTAGAGCTAGGCCACCTCAAGTTTTGGAATGGTTGGTTTTTGATAATTTAATTTTGTTAGTTAGTTAGAAGGTTGGTTTTACAGAGACAGAAACATGGTTGGATTGGAAAAATTATATGGATGAGGGTCCTCCTTGGCTGGTGGCACACAAATGATAGACAAGTGAGAAAATAGAGGGATGAACAAAGGGAGAACAACAAACAACTCAATGAATTATTTGTTGTTAGAATTTTAAGTCTTAAAACAATATTTCAAGGCATTAAACATGTATCCAAACAAAATTACTCCCACAGGTTGCAATAAAAACAAATCTTCACCAAAACATTAGTTGTTTTACATGTTGCATATCAGTAAATATGACTTATACAATAGCTGAAAGGAAAATGAAATGTACTTTGCAAACATCAAAAACTGTATTCAAGATAAGAGAAAAACACATATATATTTGGACAAAAACACACCGTCATCAAGAGAATATTCACTAGGTAGATAAATTTAATCCATTCATAGAATAGGTTCAACGAGTTTGATGTACTGTTTTCCTTCCAAAAAAAACAAACCCCCAAAACATACAAAAATTGCATATTTATCAAAGTTGTAGAGGTTATCGTCCATCTAGAATTGAGGCTTAACTCTACACTATCAATTGGAGAACAACTTATTGACTTAACTAAATACTGTTAGAGTATAGTAATGTATACTTCAAACTTGACTTTAACAAAAATAAGTGGTTCATATCGAACACAAATGACCACTTATTATTCCTTAATCTAAAAAGTCTTGCACTTAAATGACTAAAATTGTTATTAGTGATAAAATTAAATTGATGCATATGTTGAAGTGAACTCGGCTTTGACAAAAAATGACTAGGACTGATAGAACTAAGTTTTGTATCGAGCACTGGTATCCATGCGCACTGTTGGAGGCCAATTGGGAGATAACTGGATGTGTTAGAAACTTCTTTAGGTACTCCTTCAAATTATCTCCTTTAGAAAGTAGCAAGTCTTCTGGTGTTTCTTATGGATTCTTTGATACTTCTTCTATAGTTTGGAGTACATTTTTTCCAATTCCTGGTTGTGGTTTTGCAAGGACTGGACTTGAAGTTTCAGTTCTTGCACTTGTTGGTTGTCATCAACCCTCTTTTTTTTTACCTCAACCTGTTTCTTCTTTTTGTCTTGCTCTGTGATGGATTTGTTGTGGTTAGCCATTGTTCTGCTCCTTGTTCTCATATTTTATTTGTGTACAACCTCAGGTTCCTTCCCTTTTATTCCTTTAATGGAACCTTGTACTCCCAAAGTGTCAAATTCAATATCTGGTTTAATGTCTTGTAAACTTTGGTAATTATCCCCTACATGTGGTGAGGTGCCAATAAAATCTTGCTCAAGATCAAGTCCATAATCATGTATTCCTTATTGACTGGAGTCTGTAGGATACTCTTTTTTCACTGTCACAAATGGTGTTTCTACAGCCTCATCCTCACTATACTTTGATTTCTCCTTTTCACTATCATTCCCTTTAAAACATTGACTGCCATTTCTTCCATGATGGAAAATTCGGGACTATCACCATCCTCAATCACAATTAGCTGGGGGTATTTTAATGATGGCTTAAAAAGAGCCTTGGATTTAATCCTCAATTGATTTGTAATTCTAATTTTTTCGTTTGGCTTGCTTGGTGCTTCAATGTTTTGCTCGCCCTTCCTCTTCCTGTCTTATCTGGATGCAGGGGGCGTTTTAGGTAAGGCTTCTGTAGGAACTTCCTTTCCCTTCATTACTTCCTTGTTGTGTGAACCAGGTCCAATTTTCCCTCTCATTCGAGTCACATTTTTATTAGGTTGATGCTCGATGGGGGTTTTCTGCTCCTCCTCTGAATGGATGGATGACAGATACCTTTGTGGTGTTTGCATTGTAGGTGGGTGCATGTTGGCATCTTTTCCACTTTTGTTTTCCTTCCCCTTTTTCATAGAAGACCTCAATTGCATGTGAGGGAACTCCTCCTTCATGGAGGTCTCTGTATTGATTGATTTCAAGGGTGTGCTCCTTGTTTTAGGGCCTTTCCCCTTATTTGATGCGGTTTGGGCAGGCTTCATTGAGCTCCCAAGCTCTGGAGAAACCCCAACCTCCATCTTATATTCACTAGCATCACCTTTGTTTTGCGAATCAGGTACTTTATCCTTCTCTTTCAATCCCACAGACTTCAAGAAATAATCCCAAGGCATTTCAAGTTCCTCGAGAGAGAAAGTTACCAACAATTTAATCAAGCCCTGATGGTACGGGATCCTATGAGCATATTCATGGTGACCTTGAACCTCCTGGCCATATTGGTTAGGCTCTTAAGAAGGTAATATGGTAAATTAAGATATTTGTCTCCACTTAGATGCATAAGGAAACAAAGGTGATAACAGTGTACAATGTTGAATCGACCCTCACCTGTGATATACCTCTGTACTATTGTTAGGGGTCCTTTCCAGTCTTCCTTTATCCATGAAACATGGATTCCTTGGCTCCAGTCGAGGTCTTGGTGCTCGAGAACCAACAATTTGTTGTAGAGGTCAGGAGGCAACTTGTCTTTCTTAAACTATCTTTCCCCACAGACAGGGAGAGCGTAGGATGCTCCAATGAAGTGTTCTGTAAAATGAATCTAGGTATCCCCAAGCAGGTTCTAGAATCCATCAAATGTCTTCGCTAACATCATAGCCAAGCCTTGTGGTTTCCTTCAAATGTGCATAGGAAATCATACCACTCGGCCTTTACAAAAATGTCTTTGATTTTGGGTATGGCTTCGAACAACTCCTGGCCTTGTGGCTCAGTCATGTTCAACTGCCATCATTCTCAAGGAGGAACCATGGTGGACACAATAGCTTTGATGCCGATGATGCAGTGAATGCGGATTTCTTCATATTGAAACTGATACATGTGTGTTTTTAACCCTCCGTTCAACCTATAGTGGCCATGATGATCTAGTACATTTCTCACGATCATAACTGATGTTTTGTAATGATGGAATTGCATGTAATTTGGTGTGGAGGTGCTTGTTTATGATCACACACTTATGTAGGCACCATTCAAACGGTTCAAACATTTAAAATAACAAATTAAATTATAAAATAATTTCAAAATTAGCGCGCCAATACTCGTTTGCAAGAATAGCTTGGTTCTTGCAATCAGCTTTGTTCTGCATATAAAACACTGCCAAACCTACTATGAGATCAACCAATGGAAAATTTGATGACAATTAATTCTAACCCAAACCATGACATGTAATTATCCTTCAATAAAACAAAAAAGATTGCTGAAAAGAATCAATCAAGGAAGGTAATGATAAAAACTGAGTCATTTAGTAATGGGGAGCCAACTTAACAAATTAGAAAAGGAATAATGTTTTATGGCAGTATAAGGCAATGAGAGAGGAGGGGCTTGGGTGAAGACTTAGGTCTCAACAGATTGTTTCAGGGATCCATCTAGTTTGTTAGTTGGCAACCAATTGGAGGAAGATGCTAGGCTATATCCCAAGTTTTCACATCTTGGTGAAAGGTTGGATTTGCTTCGAATTCAAGTCCTCTAAATACATGGAGACAATACTAGCTAGGGCTTGGTTGTGGGGCCATTCAAGTTTAGTCCAAAAGAGTTGGAACTCAAGTTTTGACCCTTGAACTGAACCTTTTATTATTCATCATATATCGGTGTTACTACCAGGGTTACTTTTGGATCTATGGTCAAGTTCAGTTCTAGAATCGATAGCGAATTCCTTAGGAAAATTCATTGATTTTGACGAGAAAATCCTGCAACAAGAAGATAAAATGGTGGAAAAGGTACTTTTTGAACTTGATATTAGCAAAGGGATCTTGATGAAAATAAACATGGTTTGGAAACTTGGTTCTTTCTCCCCAAATTATAGACTATTGGAAGGTTCCTTTCAGATGTATTGGTTGTCAAGAGATTGGGCACATAAGGCGAGATTTCTCGAACTCGAGGGATTTTATGAAGGAAAGGAAATGATGGGTAAAGAAAAGAGATATTCCATCCCTAATGGGCGGTCTCTATTCAATATACGCAAACACAAAAGACAGGGAGTGGGGAATTGATGTATGCCCAGTCCCAATAGAATTTTGAAGACCCACATCCTCAAGACAAAGGTGGCCAGTTGGTTTAGGATGAGTTCGTAAAACAAAAGTATCAAGGTATGTTAATGCCCTATAATCCTCATGTCAATCAATTTGGTTGTATATCCTCATCAAAATACTCAGATCACTTCCCTAGTTCGGAGGCTCTTGAGGTACCTCCTATGGAAGTATATGATGAGATATCATCTTTAGATAAATTTTTAGAGGATAGTACCTATGCTTATCTTGGTATTCAAGACTCTATAAAGAGTCTCTCTCCCTCTCCAAATCCACCTAAATCTTTCTCCCCACATTATCATTTGCATTCACATAAAACATCGGGATTGACATAGAATAGGGTAGAAGAAGGGGTAGTTGAAGGGGGTTTGGATCCTATTATAAAGTCTCCACCTCATCTATGATGCAAGTCCTTTATGTCCAAAGAAAAAAATAAGGCATTGAAGGAGGTCCAACAAGGAAAAAAGTTGACCATATCCAAAGAACTTAGAGATGGGAATCCCTCTGGAGTGGTTCCCTCATGATAATCCTATCTTTAAATGTGAGAGGGGTAGGGGGACCCCCCAAGAGACAAGACCTCAAAATATTGTTCTTGTTGTGTAAGCCTGATATTATTCTTTTGTAGGAGACAATGGCCTCCAGGGCCAAGGAAATCCAATTATTGTTTCATATCTTACCAAATTGGAGTTTTAGCACACTAGATGTTATTGGCATGTTTGGGGGGATGTTCATAGCTTGGAATTATTCCTTTTCAATTTTAAACACCATTTTCCTTGACTAAGTATCATGCTTCAAGGGGAAGCAAAGGGCTTTGGAAAAGTCATTAAAATCCTTAATCTCTATGGTCCATATGTAAATTGAAGGACTTATTGGGACTTTTTGATTGATCAAGGGGTTTTGAGGGAGGATAACCTTATTATTGGTGGTGAATTGAATTTGAAAATATCCCTAAGAGAGGTTTGGGGGGATTCATGAAGGAAATATCCATTATCACATTTTTTTTTCCATATGTTTGAAGACTTTAATATTTTCAACATAGAACTTGTTCCAGTGGCTCCGACTTAGAGGAATGGATGAAGTGACATGTCTGGGGTTTCCAAGAATTTAGATAAAACAATTTTGCAAAGAATCTAGTGGAGGAAATTGAATGGTACATGTCTTGGATAGGAGTGGGTGTATCTTCAGACCATTGTCCAATACTTCTTCAACTATAAAAAGAAGACAAGAAACCCCCAGGCCCCTTTAAATTTAATCATGCTTGGCTAGGAGAGGAGGATTTCCATAGACTTATTTATGAAAAATTGAAAGATTTTAATCCTTCAATAGGTGAAACTGCAATGTCTCAATTTGTTTCAAATTTGAAATAGGTCAAGAATATCGTTGCAGAATAGGAAAAAATGAAAAGGGGTGCTTGTCAAGTTGAGTTGTTGAAGGTCAAGGAGAATATAGCTAGGCTCTTCTCCCAAAATCTCTTGGGGATATTTAACCTGATGGATAGGAAGATCTCAAAGCTTTGGAAGAACATAAATGTTGTATCTTGGACATTAAATAAACCACATGGAGGATCAAAATCCAATCCATTTGGCTTGAGGAGGGGGACACTAATACAAAGTTTTTTCACAATTTCTCTATGAACAAGAAAGTGTTCAATGCTATTTGGGAATTGGATGGTCAATATGGTAATAAAATTAGGTCTTTCAAAGAAATATCAGTTACTAGGATGGATCACTTTGAATTTTTTTTTAGAGACTAGCAGAGAATCACATAGTTGAGCATATGGCAATGATCTGATTGTTCTCTAGGATATTTTTATCAAGAAATGAAAAAAATATGGAGGCCCCCATTACAAATGATGAGCTGAGGGAAGTGAGAGAATGTTTCAAAAAATCGAAGAGTTTGGGTCTATATGGTTGGACTGTGGAGTTTTATATTAGTTTTTATGATATTTTGGAGGAAGATATCCTTAGGGTAGTGGAGGAGTTGAAGATTTTTGGTAGAGTTTCAGGGGATCTCAATGAAACCTTTATTTCTTTAATTCCAAAGGGGTCGGACCCAAGATCATTTTGTGACTTCAATCCTATCTCTCTCTGTAACCTCATTTACAAAATAATAGCTAAAAAAATTGCTAGAAAAATCAAAGGAGCTTTGTTGACTTTTATCTCAAAGGAACAATTAGGTTTTCTCTTTAATGTTGGATGCAACTAGATAAGTGAAATAGGGTTTTCATTCCATTAAGACGAGAAACCTACCAGAAATAATTATGAATCTTTATCAGGCTAAAGCCTATAATAAATTCAATTGGAATTTTTTCAAGCTAGGCTTTCTCCAAATAGGCTAGAGGCTAGACATAGTCAACTAGATCTTGGGGTGTGTGTCATCAGATTCATTTGCGATACTCATCAATGGAACTCCTTCAGGATTTTTTATAACCTTAATGGGTTTGAGGTAAGCTACCCTCTATCCCATTTTATGTTTCTTCTTATAGTTTAGAGTTTGAGTAGGTTAATTAAATTTGAGTAGAGGCAACAAATATAACACATATATTATTTATAAATGACATTATTTTATTTGGGGAAGGCACAACAAGGGAATGGAGGTCTTATAAACACATTTTAGAGACTTTTTTTCTGGCATATGGGATGGAAATAAATGATAACAAATCTATAATCTTGTGTAATGAATCGTCCCCTGAAGTAGAAGAACATATCCTTCATCAACACTCCTTTAATTATGAGCATTTAGATAATGGTTTGAAATATTTGGGATATCATTTAAAAAAAAATGATTATAGAGAGGCATACTGGATGTGGATTTTCAAGAAAATTGAAGCTAGGTGGCTTACTATTGGTGAAAGGATAGTTTTTCTAAAGGTTGTTCTTGAGAGAATTCCTATGTATTGGATCTCCTTAGCTCATTTCCAAATGATAATATTAGAAAACATAAGTGATGCTTTACCTTTCTATGGACAAGTAAAAAGGAGGGTATTCCACTTGTTAGTTGGAAAATTTTGGTAAAACCAAAAAAAGGGGGAGGGTGGGATTCAAATAACATCCACTTGTTCGATCAGGAACTTGCAGTGAATATGTTTTGGAGACTCTTGTTCAATGAAGGAATATGGGGTAAGATTATGAAGAAAAAATATATCAAGGATTATACAATGGAGCAGTGGATCATAGTAGAACCAAAATCTATCAAAGGAGCTTCTAATATATGGAAAGGGTTGGCCCAAACCTTCCCAGTGCTAAGTTGATGGATGGATTGGAGTGTTGGTAGAGGGAAATGAATTAGGATAGGGGAAGACCCATGAGTTGGTGCTACTAGAAATTATATACTCTCTTAGGATATGAAAACTCTCTTATGGGAAATAGGTCTCATAACTCTAGCAAACATAGGGGTGCAAGGAGCTTGGGATAGATGGATTTAGAATTGGTTATTGGTAGAGGAATTGGTTTTGCATGAAGACTCAATGGCATAATGAAAATCGTATATCTGAATTATCTCTCATAACGCAATATATCTTCATGATACTGAGGATGAAATGGTATGGTCATGGAAAAATATTACTAGTTCTCTCACTGTAAAGTTGGGTTATGAATCTCTTTCACTTGGGATGTTCACAGGTGATAGATATTGGTGGTGGTTATTGGTTTGGAAATGGATTTTTACTTTTAAGATACATATTTTCATGTGGTTGGTGACAGAAAATATAATTGTTACATTTTACAATGGTCAAAATCAGGGTTTACATGGACCTAACAGGTGGATTCTTTGTAAGGTCAAAGAGGAGTCAATGGACCACCTTCTGTTTTCATGCTCTTTCGTAGTACTAGTTTGGCAATAAGTGATACAATATTTGAATTGTCTAGGAACATGTAATCAAGCATCCTTAGAGCAGTGCCTCAAAGCCTGGGTGATGAACCCATCTATCAAAACCTTCAAGGATATCTCTTTCTATGTCATTTGGGGTATTTGGTTGAATAGGAATCGATTTGTATTCGAAGACAAGGGAGGTTTCCCCTCATTAGTAGCTCATACAGTTCAATTTTCCTTCAAAGAAAAGAATAGGGAGGCTCATAGAAAGGATATCATGCCACTTAAAGCTCCTTATTTCAAATTTTCAGTAGCTTGGGGATACTTTGATGGTGCTTTCCAAGGGGTATCAAGTAGTTGTGGAGATGGAATTGATTTATACCTTTATTTTATCCACTTTTTCCATTTAAAATTCAAAGTTGGGATCGACACCAATAACCAGGAAAAACTGATATAACTTTGGGTTCTTTTAAATTCTGCACAAGACAAGGGTAGAAGGAATATACAAGTGTTTGGTGATTCTAAACTAGTAGTTGATGCAGGAGCATCGTTGTCAAGCACATAGAGGCGGGAACATTCAACACATGCGATTTCTTCTAGAACTTCAACGTGGGCGACTACAATGGATTTTGAGATCCGCCTCCACTCAGTGCCAGAATTCACTTTTTGAGGCACGCTTGAACTGGTGTCGAATTTTACCCTGTGAAGCAAGTTTTTGAAATTGTAAACAGAGCAGGAGTTTCCACTTCGGCTTTGGAATACGACTGGACTTAGATAGTATAGGAGGAATCTTTGAGTAGGCAAGTATCCAGGGGAAACCCTAGAAGCATTTTTTTAGTTATGTAGAAGTTACACACCCAGTTAGAAGAGGGGGCTGGAATATAGAGAAAAATTGGTTGTAGGAGAGAACTGCGAATTAGCAGGAAGAAAATGTTTTGAGTTACTGTAAATTTGAATGTACTTTGTAGCCATTGGGAACTTGTGAATATAACAGAATGGAAAATTGATCCAAATGTGCTGAGCTTGGACTGTGTGTATTTTCCTGTTATTTTCTGTTTTGTAAACAAGTGAATGGAACTGTGAGGTGTTCCCAGTTTCAATTGTTTCTCTTCATTAGGAGCTCTGCAAGGTGTGCATCAAGCCAAAGATAAATGATGTGGAATTATTTTCTCTTCATTAGGAGCTCTGGAAGGTGTGCATCGAGCCAAAGAGAAAACGTCGTGGATCTGAGCTATCGAACTCCCTCAGACGCAAGGAGTGCACAGGACTCATAATCTAAACCAGACAAAGTTCAGGAGGGATAACACTTCGAAAGTGTTGTCGGGATCCAGGAACCCATTCCTTGGGAGGAGAAAAGACTGAGCCTTCACAGACTTAGAAAATATTCTAAGTCGAAATCAAGTAAAAGCTCAGGAGGAAGAATGTCGTCGAGCGTTGGATCGCGATGGAAATACCAACAGACTGTCCAATTGAAGGAAGGAGAACATGTTTTAACCCTGCATAAATCCAGGAGGGGAGTTCAAAAATCTGAATGGATGGTGGAGAATCCTCAAGGGGGAACATCGAAACCCCGTAGGCTGTCAGATCAGGTAGAGCTACGAGGAGGTTAGCGGCGAGACTTTCTCGACTTTCATTTCGGGACTTCAGGTACCGGGAGGTGGAAGGACAGAGGCTCTTGTCCTTCAAAACTTTGAATTGTGAAATAGCGAAATCGTGATTCGACGTGAGCCATCGATCACAGGGATTATTGTGAGTCGTTGATTGAATGCCAAGACTTTTTGGTGTTTTGGCATTTGGGCATTTCGGATTTTTGGCGACCGGAGACTCCAAGGAGAAAGGATACTCTTTATATCCTAATTTTGTGAAACACAAAATCCCAAAATCGAGAGGTGTAAGCATTTCATCTTTTCGATGACCAGAGGTTCTAAGGAGTAAGGACACCCGCGCATCCTGATTTCGCAAAACGTGAAAATCCTGAAAGAACAGGTGTCGGGTATCTCGAAACTTCACCATTTTGGCATTTCAATGACCGAAGATTCGAAAGGGGAAAAGAAGGACCCTTGCATCGCAATTCCCTAAATCGTGAAACCTCGAAAGAGTGAACGCCAAGCCAGTTCGGCATTTTGTGAACCGATATTTCAAAAGACAGAGCACAGAAGGGAGAACACTCACTTCACGATTCCCTGAATCGCGAAAAACGTTGGTGGCATATCATTGTGGGCCATCATTTTGGCATTCCGGGTACCGGGTATTCGAGAGGCCAGGAGTCTGGAGCTTGGGGGTTCCGACTCGCAAAACCATGAAACAAGAAGACCCAAAAGGTTAAGGGAGGAGCCAGTTGAGGTGTTGTGCCTTTTCGGCGTTTCGAAGACCAAAAGTCCAAGAGGACAAGGAACTGGGGAGAATTCTCTCACAAGAGTCCCGAAACCCCGAAAATCCCGGAAGGTATGTCAGGTCAGAACAGAGAGAAGAGTGCCAAGGAAAAAAGGCATGCACACAGATTTGATTGAAGGCCTGTGCCAGAGGAGAAAAGAGGGACCTATGGATTTGTTCGAAGGGTTCTAGCAAGAGCCCAAAGAGTTAATTTGACTCAGAAGAAGAACAATCTAGAGACCGGGAGGTCAGTGGACCCTGCTGAGGTAGGGGCTCTGCATTAGGTGGTATCAGAGCCCATTTTTCGTCTATAGATTTTAGGTGAAGGAGGAAAAAGAAGGAGAAAAAAAACTCGGAGCTATAATCTATGTGTGACAGATAGTCAACACAATGCCGCCAAGAAGACGAGATCCACCTTTAGCCAACCATGTTGTAGAAAGGGAGATGCGAGAGTTTCGCGCCCGAATGGAAGCAATGGAGGCAACACAGAGAAGAGCACCTAACGTTGGGGATGTCAGTGATGCAGAAAGTGAAGAGGTTGAGGTTGAAGAAGCTGCAGGAGAGGATGCTGCAGAAGAACATTTGTTGAGAGCAGTTGCCAGATTGGGAGGAAAAGATAAGATAGAGGTCCCCATGTATGAGGGAAATCTAGATGTTGAAGAACTGTTGGACTGGATAAGGTCCATGGACAAATACTTCGACTATGAATATGTCAATGAGGAAAAGAAGGTGAAGCAGGCAGTCACCAGGCTAAAAGGGCATGCAACACTATGGTGGGATGAATTGCAGGCTGAGAGGAGAGGTAAAGGAAAACAGAGGATAAATATTTGGGACAGGATGGTAGCCAAGATGAAGGCTAAGTTCATACCCAAGGACTACCAGATCAATCTATTTAGGAAGCTATAGAACCTGAGACAGAAAGGGATGACAGTCAAGGAGTACAATGAGGAGTTCTATCGATTGAACATCAAAACTGGACAAAGGGAGAGAGACGAAGAAAAAGTCGCCAGATATGTAAATGGATTGAGATATGAAGTCTAGGACGAGCTGAGCATGATGTTAGTGAGGACTGTGGAAGATGCTTATCATTTTGCGCTGAAGGCAGAGGAAAAGCTGGTCAGAAAACAGAACCAGCGAGGAAGAGGTAAGATCTCGATCCTAAGAAAAAGCAAGGGATTTAACCGTGACAGAGCACATCAGTCTAAGGATGAGGCTAAGAAACCACACAATCACTCGTAACGAGGAGGAATTTTACGAGGGAGACAGAATGGTGGAAGAAACTTTTCTAGAGGAAGAGGTAGAGGAGGAGTAAGGTGCTATAACTACGGAAAGATAGGGCACATGTCTTGGGAATGTCCCGAGAAGAAGAAGGAAGGAGGAGAAGTCCACATTTCAGAATCACAACGAAGAGATGTTGAGGTAGAAGGAGCAGAGGATGGAGCATCCCTGATGTTGAGAAAAGTTCTCTTAAAACTAGAGGCAGAAATTGAAAAGCCAGTGTAGAGGAACAATCTCTTTAGGAAAGGTTGCAAGACTAAGGATAAAGTATGCAAGGTGATCATTGATAGTGGGAGCACTGAAAATCTAGTATCCACAGAGATGGTGGAGAAATTAGAACTGAAGACAATTGCACATCCAAGGCCATACAAAGTCTCATGGCTACAAAAAGGACACCAGGTAACAATCGCTAAACAATGTCTGGTTGAAATTAAAATAGGAGGATATAAAGATGAAATCCTATGTGATGTAATTACCATGGACGTATGCCACATATTGTTGGGGAGACCATGGAAGTTTGACAGAAATGTCATTCATGATGGAAGGAAGAATACATATACATTGGAGAAGAATGGTAGGGTGGATATGTTGTTGCCAATGGAGGAGAAGAGAGTAAAGGAGGAAGCTAAGGAAGAATAGGAGATGCAGTTTGCTGTGGTGAGGAAGCCCATAGTTATCCTTACAAGTACATTAGTGAATGATCTACCTGAAGAACTTCAAGATTTGATGGATAATTTTGTTGATATAGTGGTGGATGAGCTGCCAAACTCATTGCCACCCATCCAAAGTATCACTCATCACATCGACTTGATACCAGGAGCAAGCCTGCCAAACAAGGCAATGTACAGATTGACACCTTGAGAAAATGAGGAGGTGAAGAACAAAGTCCAAGAGTTGCTGGATAAGGGCTTAGTCAGAGAAAGTTTGATCCCATGCACAGTACCAACTATGTTAAGCCCAAAGAAAGATGGAGGATGGAGAATGTGCATAGACTTGAGAGCCATCAACAAGATCACCATCAGGTACAGATTCCCTTTACCAAGAATGGATGATTTAATGGACTGCTTAAGTGGAGAAAATTTATTTTCTAAGATAGACCTGAAAAATGGATATCACCAGATCAGGATGAGAGAAGGTGATGAATGGAAAACAACCTTTAAGATGAATGAAGGCCTGTATGAGTGGCTAGTTATGCCATTTGGCTTAACAAATTCCCCGAGCACTTTTATGAGGATGATGAATGAAATTCTAAAAGATCTCATTGGCAAGTTCGTGGTTGTATATCTGGATGATATACTAGTCTTTAGCAGGACAAAAGAGGAGAATTTGAGGCACCTAATGCTAGTAATGAGGAGGCTATAGTAGGAGAAGCTGCTAATCAATTTGAAGATATCCTCTTTTATGAAGACATAGCTCATTTACTTGGGTTTTGTGATATCTTTGAATGAATTGAGGATGGATCCAGAGAAGGTGAAAGCAATCAGAGAATGACTGTCACCAAGGAGCATGTTTGAGGTAAGGAGATTTCATGGTTTAGCAAGTTTCTACAGAAAGTTCATTAGAGACTTCAGTGGAATTTGTGCGCCAATGATGGATATAGTAAAGAAGCGGCACAAGTCATTTAAATGGACAGATGAGGCTGAAAGGAGCTTCAATATACTGAAGGAGAATATAACAGAATGACCAATTCTAGTCTTGCTGAATTTCAAAAAGACATTTCAGGTAAGATGTGACGCAAGTGGAGTTGCAATAGGATCAGTTTTGAGTCAAGACAATCGACCTGTTGCCTATTTCAGTGAGAACTTGAATGAGACTAAGAGGAAATACTCCACATATGACAAGGAGTTCTATGCCATAATTCAAGCATTGAAGAAATGGAGGCATTATCTTGTCCCGCAAGAGTTTGTCTTGTACAACGATAACCAAGATTTACAATTCATAACCCGAGAAGAAAAACTGAATCAGAGGCATGCAAAATGGGTTGAATTTATGCAAAATTTTACTTTTTTCATAAAACATATTGTTGGGAATACTAACAAGGTTGTTGATGCGTTAAGCAGGGGATGTTTAATTCTGCAGGAATTCCAGGTGAAGACCTTGGGGTTTGAACACCTTAAGGATATGTATTGTGATGATACAGATGTCAAAGAGGCCTACAAAGCATGTACAAGCACTGTACTAAGAGATAGAAGTTAGTGGACATAGTATATGGTTCAGGAAGGATTGTTGTTCAAAGGAAATCAATTGTGCATACCAAGATGCTCAATGAGGGACAATATTCTAAAGGAGAAGCATAGTGGAGGATTGGCTGGACATTTCGGCCATGATAAAATGATTGCACAATTGAGAAGCTTGTACTATTGGCCAGGTATGAGAATAGATGTGATAAAGTTGGTGAACAAATGTAGAATCTGCCAACATGCAAAGGGGAAAAGACAAAACACTGGATTGTATCAACCATTGCCAATACCATGGAGGCCTTGGGATGCAATAAGCATGGATTTTGTGTTAGGATTGCCAAGAACACAAAGGGGATTTGATTCCATATTTTTGGTGGTGGATAGGTTTTCAAAGATGGCACATTTCATCCCATGCCAGAAGACCAGTGATGCAACACATGTTGCAAATCTGTTTTTCAGAGAAGTAGTGAGACTTCACAGCCTACCCAAAAGCATTGTCTTAGACAGAGACACAAAATTTTTTGGTCACTTTTGGAGGATGTTGTGGAAGAATATGGGGACAGATTTGTCCTTCATCTCAACTTATCACCCTCAGACAGATGGGTAGACTGAGGTGGTAAATAGAAGTTTGGGAAACTTATTGAGAAGCCTAGTTACTGAACACCATAACCAGTGGGATCAAATTCTGCCACAAGAAGAATTTTCATAAAATGACTCACCAAACAGAAGCACTGGAAGGAGCCCGTTCCAAATACTCTATGGAATGCAACCTAGGGGAGTGTCTAAGTTAAGGGACTTGGGACAGGGAGAGATCAGAAGTGTTGAAGCAGAGGGTTTTGTTGCTGAGATGCAAAGACTGCATGGTCAGATCAAAGAAAAATTACAGAGTTCCAATCAGAAATACAAACACAGAGCTGATCATTATCATAGGGAACTTAAATTTGAAGTGGGAGATCAGTTTTTAGCACATCTCGGGAAGGAAAGGTTCCCTAGGGGAACATATAACAAATTGAAGATGAAGAAGATAGGACCCTGTAAGATCTTAAGGAAGTTCGATGCAAACGCCTATGAGATCGAACTGCCAGATGGTGTGGGTATTTCACCAATATTCAATGTTTCAGACCTGTATCCTTACAGGAAAGATGACACAGAAGGGTCAAAAGATCAAGGAAAGATTCAGTGGGAGAAACAGATGCATGTAGCAGAAAAGCCACAGATGGAGAAAATTGTTGATCAAAGGATTGGCAAGAAGACCAGGAGGAAGACTTATTTTGAGTATCTAGTCAAATGGAAGGGACACCCAATCGAAGATGCTAGTTGGGAAAATGAAGCTGCTATCGAGAAGCAGTGAAAATCAGTAGAGAAGCTCATGGATAGGAGTCCATGATTTTTTGTCAAGGGGAGTATGATGCAAGAGCATCGTTTTCAAGCGCATAGAGGTGGGAACATTCAACATGTGCGAGTTCTTCCAGAACTTCGACGTGGGTGGCTATAATGGATTTTAGGATCCGCCTCCACTCAGCGCCATAATTCACTTTTTGAGGCACACTTGAACTGGTGCTGAATTTTCCCCTGTGAAGCAAGTTTTTGAAATTGTAAACAGAGCAAGAGTTTCCACTTCTGCTCTGGAATACGACTGGACTTAGATAGTATAGGAGGAATCTTAGAGTAGGCAAGTATCCAAGGGAAACCCTAGAAGAATTTTTTGAGTTATGTATAAGTTACACACCCAATTAGAAGAGGGGGCTGGAATATAGAGAAAAATTAGCCGTAGGAGAGAACTATGAATCAACAGGAAGAAAATGTTTTGAGTTACTGTAAATTTGAATGTAATATGTAGCCATTGGGCACTTGTGAATATAACAGAATGGAAAATTGATCCAAATGTGTTGAGCTTGGACTGTGTGTATTTTCCTGTTATTTTCTGTTTTGTAAACAAGTGAATGGAACTGTGAGGTGTTCCCAGTTTCAATTGTTTCTCTTCGTTAGGAGCTCTCCAAGGTGTGCATCGAGCCAGAGAGAAACGTTGTGGAATTGTTTTCTCTTCATTAGGAGCTCTGTAAGGTGTGCATCGAGCCAGAGAGAAAACACTATGGATCTGAGCTATCGAACTCTCTCAGACGCAAGGAGTGCACAGGAGTCAGAATATGAACCAAACAAAGTTTAGGAGGGATAATACTTCGGAAGTGTTGTCCAGATATAGGAACCCATTTCCTAGGAGGAGTGAAGACCGAGTCTTCGCAGACTTAGAAAATATTCTAAGTCGAAATCGAGTAAAATCTCAGGAGGAAGAATGTCGTCGAGCGTTGGATCGCGGTGGAAATCCCCGTAGACCATCTGATTGAAGGAAGGAGCACGGGTTTTAACCCTACATAGATCCAAGAGGGGAGTTTGAAAATCCAAATGGACGGTGGAGAATCCTCGAGGGGAAACACCAAAACCCCGCAGGCCATCAAATCAGGTAGAGATGCGAGGAGGTTAGTGGTGAGAGTTTCTCGATGTTCATTTCAGGACTTTGGGTACCGAGAGGTGGAAGGATAGAGGCTCTTGTCCTTCAGAACCCTGAATTACGAAATAGCGAAATCGCGATTCGACGTGAGTCGTCAATCACAGGGATTATTGTGAGCTGTTGATTAAACACCAAGACATTTTGGTGTTTCGACATTTGGGCATTTCGAATTTTCGACGATCGAAGACTCCAAAGAGCAGGGATACTCTTTATATCCTAATTTCGCGAAACGCGAAATCCCAAAATCAAGAGGCACTGACATTTTAGATTTTTGGTGACTGGAGATTCTAAGGAGTAAGGACACCCGCACATCCTGATTTTGTGAAACATGAAAATCCCGAAAGAGCAGGCGCCGGGTATCTTGGCACTTCACCATTTCGTCATTTTGGTGACCGGAGGTTCAAAAGGGGAAAACAAGGACCCTTGCATCGTGATTCCCCGAATCAAGAAACCCCAAAAGAGAGAACGCCAAGCCAATTCAACATTTCGTGAATCAAGATTTTGAAAGACAGAGCACAGAAGGGAGAATGCTCTCTTTGTGATTCCCTGAATCGTGAAAAAATCTAGTGGCATATCATCGTGGGCCATCATTTCGACATTCCGGGTACCGCGTATTCGAGAGGCCAGGAGTCTGGAGCTTGGGGGTTCCGACTCATGAAACCGTGAAATGCGAAGACCCGAAAGGTTAAGGGAGGAGCCAGTTGAGGCGTTGTGTCTTTTCGGCGTTTCGGAGATCGAAAGTACAAGAGGACAAGGAGTCGGGGAGGATTCACTTGCAGGAGTCCTGAAACCCCAAAAACCCCGAAAGGTATGTTGGGTCATAATAGAGAGAAGAGCACCAAGGAAAAAGGGCACGCGCACAGATTTGATTGAAGGCCTATGCCAGAGGAGAAAAGAGTAACCTGTGGATTTGTTTGAAGGGTTCTAGCAAGATCCTAAAGAGTTAATTCGGCTCAGAAGAAGAACGATCTAGAGACCGGGAGGTCAGTGGACCCTGCTGAGGTAGGGGGTCTGCATCAGTAGTGGATTGGTTCAAAGGGAGAGAATAGTTGGTGATCTTAGCTTTGTTACCATGGTAGTGAAGAATTAGAGAGTTATAGGAAGCATTTGACTCTGTTACTATAGAGCATGTTTATCGGGAGTTCAATCATAAGGTTGATGCACTTTCCAATGAGGTTGTATCTTTACATGAAGGTTGTTGGTTTGCAAAGAATTTTGAGGTGAAGAGGCCTTCCTAGAAGTGTACATCCCTATCTTATGAATGTTAATTGACAATATCAGTTTTTATGAGGAGGAAAATCCTAGAGTGGCCTTGGTATTTTCTTTTTAAATATACAATACTTCATTTCTAATGACTTTCCTTGATGTGTTGTTAGGTCTTTTGTTTAACCTATTTTGTTAAAGAATAGATGTAATTTTCTTTATTCGCTGAAATTCTCGTGGGTTTATATGGAACCCACAATACTTTTTTTGGACCTGCCAAGTATGTTGTATGTATATTTTGATTTCTTTTATGAAATAGAAAATACACATTTTTTTTCTCCAACCAAAAAAAAACTATGTAAATACATGAAAAAAATTACTTTCATTAAAAACTATGTAAATACATAAAAAACAATTACTTTCATTGTCAAATGGGTTGTATTACATATTTTTATCTTTCGTGTCAAATTTTTCTTGGAAAACATGGTAGGACGCCAAATTTCAATAAGAATTCTAAACTCTAAGTAGAATTGCAGAAAATAAAATAAAAAACAACAGAAAAGGTGGAAACGATGTTGATCAAACTAAAGAAAACATGCATTCATCCATAAAGAAAAAATTTAAATCCATGAAAGAAAACAAAAATAACCCACCATCGAAGTAATTTACTCTTCAAAAGACTCCTTGTATTTGTCATAGAGTTATTGTGAATAATCTTATAGAGGATTTTGCGTGCACATGTTGTAAATAGTCATGTGAATAAAGTAAAGGATAACATACATCTTTGAAAGTTGTAGTTAAATTTAGTAGCAATTGGAGAAACACTAAAATGAAACACTTAAGAATATTGAATTAATACTTCTGAGATCCCCAGAGCTAAACCTAGTCAGGATATTTATCAAGAAAAAAAGAGGATGCATGTAAAGCACTATGTACTCCTTGGAATTGAATTGTTGTTTGGGAATTCCTTCTATAATGTTATTGAGCTTCATACAAGTCGATTCAAAACTTTGGATAAAACCTATTGGTTGAAAAAATCTCACTACTCAAATCATGTAGGACATGCATCTATAACCTGTGAGTAAGGACACAAATTTATTCTTACTTTACATGATACCAATTCAAAAACTAACTATTGTGAGCCAGTCAATATGCATACCTTTTTCAATTGTGTTACATCCCTTCCGGAATCTATCCTATGAATTGAAATCAACACCTCATCTGGTGTTAAAAAAGGACCTGTATGAGCATAACCTCGGGCCAAAAAACCCTATTTCATAAAGTAATGTTATACAAAAGACTTTACTAAATACATTTATAGAAGAAAAACTCTAGTTTAATGCAACCTATAAAATTTTGGAAACTCTTTGCAACCTCAAATATAAATTTGCACTTAATAAAATAATTTGAAGGAAAGGTTATTGTTCAAAAGACAACATTATTCTCTAAGAAGCAGTTTACGAAGAAACAAATCACATAGTTCATTCTTAGTCTCTCAATAAAGAAACACCCATAAGGAAAAATGAGGATCTCTATGGTGAAACTGATCAGTATTGAAAGAGACCAATGCAAACATTTCTCTGAACCACATATTTTAAAAGTTTGAGATCATAGTTTAGAGGACAATAAGCATTTGTTGCATTGTGGTAAATTTCTACATGTCATACAATCAACATTTTAGCATAGTTGCTGCAAATAATGATGATAAATGTCAAAGATATATGATGGTCAAGATGCACTTCCAAGGAGCTGGTATAACTAGTGTTGCAAATATTGTGCCAAAAAATATATTTTCAAGGGTCCAGAAAGAAACTTGCCAAAATATGCGTATAATATAGTGAACTCAATACAAAATTGTTTTCTTGAAGGACGTCTACTATAACATGTACTACATAGATTATGGAATCAAATATTTGGATCCATGAGTATGCAAATGAACACAGATGTGCATGCAAACATGAACATGCACATAAGAGTTCACACACATGCAAGGGACCAAAACATTTAGGGGTCTATCATCACCAAATACATGAACATGTTGCAAACAATGGATCCTAAGTAAAATGGAATTACTTTTCCCATGGTTTATTACAACAAGACATGGTTCTCGAAGCCAATAAAATAATGTCTATAAACCCATTTGGAAATAAATTCCCATTACAAATATAATACATACAATTAAAAGTTATTTGATAGAATTATATTTCCATTAGAGAACCCATTACAGTTTCTCACTTTTTCTTTTGGTGATCCATCTCTTTTAAAACCTAGAATATTAATGAGCTAAGATGAGACAACAACAAATTCCTTGATAGGATATGTAGATTCTATAATTTCAAGCAACAAAAAATAGAGAGATCAAGAATGCAATTCACATAATACAAAGTTGTACAGTCAATGAAAGAAAGGACAGATCCCATACTTGTTTACAAAATAATGGTGTAGCATCCCTGCAAGTATAGCTTGTGATTATACTTATTATACCAAGGGATCATAAGTTCAATGAGTTGCACTACTTACATGGACTATTGTATATAGACCTCAACCACGAAAAATGTACCACAATATAGAACTAGGAACTAAACTTATATGGAAGCTCAGATCATAGGGATTCCCTGTTATGAAAAGGAAAAGATAATTTGTTAAGATAAATGCACTAGTTAATATCCACACACTACTAGATAATTAATTCAACTACTACGTTGAAAATTTTGTCCTAAAAGGGATATCTTAAATAAAATTTGACCCAAAGGAACCACATGAAGCTTGGGCTCCTCAACCAAATCATTTCAAGTATTGTTTATGCTATGCTGCATTTGCAACTGATACAACAATTGGAGCCTTGTAACTGCCAATTGGGACTTATTGCTAGGAACTACCAGATCTAACCCATTCCTACAGAGATAAAGAAGAAAGATTTTATGCCCAATGAAGACCATGGATTTAGTTGAATTGAAAAATTCCATTGAATTTGTGAATGGAATAGGAGACATAGGTAAACCAAAGACATCAAACATAGTCGAGACCATAGACTTAAATCATGGTTTGAGTTGCATCACAATTTCATGAATACCCTAAAAAGCATCAATTTATATTTCTTCACTTGGTGGTTTTAAAATATACTACATCTGAACAATGTTCTCAACATTACTACATGCTATCAAACCTTCTTTGTGCTTTACGTTCACCCTAGCATTGGAAGGTAATATATCCATGTACCTCAATGTCATTGAACTAGAAAGTGAAATACTTTTCCTCACCATTCATATTACCACTACCCCAACATAAATGTTGTAGAAAATGCAACTAAATTTTCTATGTGGAACATTTGTTAGACTTAAAAATTTGAGTTGGAATATCTTCAATGATAATTTTGTTAAGTTAACCTATATTAAGATTGAATCAATGTTCAAAATTGTTATATTGGTCACAATTGTGGACATCATCTTAGCATTAAAGTAGTGGAATTTTTAAGAATTGTTGACATCTTGCTTCAATCAATCTGACTTACAAACTTGGAGTTACAGTTACTAAAAATCCCCTCCAAATGATCAATGGTCACCATGATACTTTTTGAAAATATAAAAAATGGGAAAAATGACACACCAGAACATATGAGAGACCCAGGTAAAGACACAACCCATAAGGACAGGAAAAGGAAACCACTTGAGAATATGGTTTTAGGTAACTTATTCCCAAAAAACAAAGTGGATACGTTGAGGGCACTGGTTGAAATTCCATATGTTCTCAAAAATTAAAATGTTGGACATACATAATCTAAAACATACTGATATCCATGACCTTGCAAGTGATCCTCATTGATATTTAATCAGTTAGTCGTAGTTCCATCAAGGAGATGTAGAGATCTTAAAACAAAAATCCCTAAAATATATTGACCCAGAGAAGGAAAAACATTATCCCATGAAACTAACCATGCATCCTCTGATATAGAGACAAACCCTATCATCTGTCATGAAAATTCATTTTACTTATCACTACTTAACATTTATGAAAAAACCCACTGCAGAAAAAGAGGCTAAGCCTATAAAATCAACACTGAAACAAAACCTACTCTTTGAATGGTAAAGAGAACTCATGCAATCCATTACACTAAAACTATTTTCTATGACCAATCCCATCAAATCCCTACATAATAAAAATGAGTTACTCTTTTTTTGAAACTTTCCAATTCCATGATCCATTAGGCTACTGCATACCCATGTTGGAATATGGAGAGGGGGCGTGGGGGTGAATCAGTGTGAGAAATTTTTACCACTTTCAATCTCAATATATACACTTCAAATTTATCAAAATTATATCATTTATTATTGTATTCAATATATATTGATCATATAACCATAAGTCGTACAATTCAACAATATCACATCAAATACACAATACACCAGAATTTACATGGAAACCCAAATGGGAGAAAACCATGTAATGTTTTATTATATATATAAAGCATACATTCATAGGAAGCACCAAATTACAAATTCTCTAGCACCAATTGGAAGGAGTATCCAACCCCCTATTTACAAGCTCCAAACTTAAGGAATCTACAACTCCCTGAATTCACCAGCTACAAATGGAAGGAGGCTCCAACCCCCTAGTTTACAAGATCCTACCTGAAGGAACCTCCAACTCCCTAATTTATCTCGAACCAACCAAAAGGAGGCTATGACCTCCTGATTTACAGGCTCCAACCTGAAGGAATATCCAACTCCCTGTGTTCTCTGGCACCAACCAAAAGGAGGCTACAACCCCCTTTCCTTTCCCTATCCTGTCATCTTGAAATATAAGTGTAGACTCAATTTTCACTACCACTGATCAACCTGTAACTTCCAATGTCACTGATACATCAACCAACTTGTCACTATCACATCAAACTATAACTAATGATCAACCAATCATCTAAATTTTCATTTTCACTGCCATTGTCACTGTTATAACATCATCAACCAACTATAACCAGATTCGCTCACATGGATAAAAAAACCATCATCATATCATGTACATCAACCATGTACCAGAACCTATACCATACCATGTATATCAACCATGTACCAGAACCATTATCATACCATGTACCAAAACCTGTACAAAATCATCTACCAAGATCACCAAGAAATTCCTCTAGAAATGTACCATATCATCATCAACTCATAAACCATAAAATTACCAAGATGTGTCTCAATATGTATTATCATCACCAATCATGTACCATAATATATTCCAAGTGTGGGTACCATAACATCAACGATAAACCATATACCTCAATCGTAACCAAAACCATGTACCGAGGGATACCATCAAACATGTGCCATATCACTCATGATATTCCTCAAGCATATACCATACAACAAACCATATGCAAAGTATCCAAGATGTGCCTCAAGGAATATACCAAAACTCACAATCTATATACCTCAAGAATGTGCCATAACCTCATCAAGAAGTCCCTCAAACATGCATCAATATCATCAAGAAATGTACATTATACATGTACCAGAAATATTCCTCACACCATGCACATAAGATGTGCCTAAAGCATGTACCAATTTCTCAACAAGATACCAAAGACATGCCTCAAGCATGCACCATAACATCACCAACATGTAACCCTAAAAACATGCATATAGACATACCTTTAACATGTAGCTAACCTGATACAAGATTTCAGACCTGTAGCTCTTACTCAGCCTTAGCAACCTGGTATAAGCATCATCCCCAAATTTTCCTTAGCCTCACAGGACTAAGAATAGTCAACTAGCGGGGCCTTGCGGGATGAGGGTCATACAACCCATGGAGTTTCCTCATGGGACATCATTAGTTTGACCCGCGGGGGTCATCCAAACTAGGGTTTCTCATAAACCCTCTCTCTCCTCTGAAATCCTGAAACTTTTCCCTTCATACTTCCTTCATTGTCTCAAACTCACCATAACAAATTTTTTAATAGATCACTTGCCCACATAGAATATATTCAATAAAATTGCATAAGTGAATGTAAAAATGAGAGGCTTCTTGTTGTGTATTTATAATTTTCCAAGTGACTTCTTTCCTTAACTTTAGGGCCAACCTGTTATAACTATTTTACCCTTAATTAATGACTTGTAACTTCTTGTTGGAACTGTTTAGGGGCTTCTTAACCATTCTTTGTGGCTTCCAACTTCATGACCTCATAAATACTCAACCATGAGGAACTACATTGCGTACAACATACCATTGGAAACGCCATGAAGAGGACTATCCATATATCAATGTGTTACTTGCATTTAAAATATTCTTCATGTCCTTATTCCTCAACCAATTTTGGGATTCATGACCACACCTACGAGGCTTCTTGTAGACTTCATCAAATGCACCCATCACATTTATGGACATCAATGACAACCAACTATCCAACAAAATCAATGACAACCAACTATCCAACAATATCCCCCTTTGGCATTGATGGAAAAACTCATACTCCAACACTTATACTCCCACTATGACCATAGATCCTCATCTATGTCTTTCAATGTTTATCTCCTCATGTTTCTCTCCCCATTTGACATCAATGGAAAAGGGTATCTCTCTTTGGCCATGATCCCCCTATCTTCATTCTTCTGATCTTTCTCTTCCTTTGACATACTGGGTAAAAGGGTAACTCCCCATGTCGATATGTCTCCCTCTGTCTTCATGCTTCTGATATTTCTTTCTTGATCTTTCTCTTTCTTCCCCTTTGACATTATGGGTAAAAGGGTAACTCCCCCTTTGAGTATGTCTCCCCCTATATTCATGCTTCTAATCTGGTCTCTCTCTCTCTGACAATTTGTCTCCCCTTGATTTCTCTACAAGATGTCATGTAGATCAATGTGGGGCTTCCTATACTTGCTTCCTTTCCTCTCTTTCAGTATTTCGTGTCCATTGGTGCTTCCT
>ML777027.1:914945-984548 GCA_009831015.1 Picea engelmannii
TTCTCTAAAAGAAAAATCTAAGGTTCAAGCAGTGGAAGATCACATCGAGAATCAACAACAAGTTCTCCAAATCTTAAAGGACAACCTGACCATGGCACAGAATCGCATGAAACAACAAGCATATCAACATCATAGTGAAAGAATTTTTGAAGTAGGGGATTGGGTGTTTTTAAGACTATAACCATACAAACAGATGTCCCTCAAGCAAGACAAGAAGGATAATAAATTATCACCAAAGTACTATGGCCGTTATAAGGTGTTGCAAAATATTGGTACTATGGAATACAAATTGGAGCTACCTGCATCTTCATGAGTACACCCAGTTTTCCATGTTTCATGCTTAAAGAAGGTTATAGGTGACAAGATCTCAGTTCAAACTATATTTCCAGAAGTTGATGAGGAAGGAAAAATCATATTGGATCCTAAAGCCATCACTGACACGAGAATTCGCCAGCTAAGGAATAGATCCATTTCAGAGTATCTCATTAAATGGATGAAACTACCGGCTGAAGATTCCACTTGGGAAGATGAGTATCTTATACAGAAGCATCCAGATTTACTCAAGCATTGCAGACAACACTTGTCTCAAGGGGAGGGGCATGTTAAGTCCTAATATTGGCTCAGTACCCCTTAATTGGGGCATATTATATTAGTAATGTTATTTTATTTATGTCGGCTTTAGGCCATTAGTTGTAATTATACCTCCTAGTCTCCTATATATACCAAGGAGACATTTTCATTTTGAATCATCTTGTACTTGAACATTTAATTTGGGTAAAAGGAGGCTGCCCCCTCGAAGAGGCTTATTATCTGAAATTATCTCTTTTTCAAGGCGTTGAGTACTTTTTCTGAGGATTTTCTATGCTATATTGCTATTTGGTTCCTAACAAATATACTCTGCCTCGACTGTATATAAGGATATTGATTATTGTTTCTTTCTTAGCCACGATACTAAACACTCGCCCAAGTAGAATTCTACTCCATTGGTGCTTCATCGGTCATCGATACAACCTGCCCAATCTACATTTGTGTAGGCCATAAGTGATAGATCCTTTCCTTTTGGATACCATAATCCAAACTCTTCTGGTCCTTTGAGATATCTGAAGATCCTCTTCACTACTAATACATGTGATTCCTTTGGTGTTTCTTGAAATCATGCCACTTGTCTTACTGCCTACATTACATCTGGTATGGATGTTGTCATATATAGTAGAATTCCAATCATTGACTTGTATTGCCTATGATTTGTAGACTTTGAATCTTCATCTTTGCTCAACTTGTAACTAGTTTGCATGGGAGTGATAACTAGTTTGCAATCTTCCATTCCAAACCTCTTTAGAATTTCTCTGATATACTTGGTTTGAGAAATAAATATTCCTTGGTTGCTTTGATGTATCTGAATTCCCAGAAAGAAGGATATTTCTCCAAGTAACGACATTTCAAATTCATTCTACATTTATTTTGAAAACTTCTGGCTTAACCTGTCATCATCACTACCAAAAATAATATAATCAACATAAACTTCAACTAATAAAATATTACCTTGACTTACCTTGATGTAGATGTTTTTGTCTGGACTTCCTTTTCTGAACCCTACCTACTGCAGATACTTATCCAATCTAGAGTACCATGCTCTAAGAGCCTATTTTAGACCATACAAGGCCTTCTTTAATTTACACACATAATCTGCATTCTCTGACAACTGAAATCCTTCTGGTTGTTCAATGTAGACTTCTTCTTCAAGTTCCCCATTCAGAAAGGCTGATTTTACATCCATCTAATATACTTTAATATTTTTAGAGCATGCATAAGCTAAAAACAAGCGGATTGCTTCCATTCTGACAACTAGGGAAAATGTCTCTTCAAAATCGATTCCTTCAATCTATGAATATCCTTTACATACCAATCTAGACTTGTTCCTTGTAACTTGTCCATCTTCATTCAATTTATTCCTAAAAACCCATTTTGTGCTGATCACATTCTTATTCTTTGGTCTTGGAACCAATTCCCAAGTGTCATTTTTCTCTATTTGATCCAATTCTTCATCCATGGCCTTATTCCAAGATTCATCCTTGCTAGCTTCTTCAAAACAATTTGGTTCAATTGTAGATAAGAGTTCTAGGTGTGTTTGTTCTGGTGAATAGATTCTTCTTCTAGGCTCAACTCCTGCATCTTTGTTTATGATAATCTGATCTGAAGGATGATTCTTCTGTACTCATTTACTGGGTGTCTTTGGAGACACTTGCTAAACTTTCTCTTCTACTTCTGTCTGATTATATTCATCTTCCTCTTCTACTTCTTTTTCATCTTCTGCTTCTTCTTCTAAGGGTTGTTTCATTGATTCATTTTCTTTCTTTGATTCTGGTCTGCCTATTTCATCAATTTTTACATTGATTCTTTCCACAACTTTGTGCAATCTTAGATTGTAACACTTGTATGTTTTCCTTATACTTGAGTAACCAACAAGTACTCCTTTGTCCAAATGAGAGTCAAACTTTCCCATTCTGCCATCTTCTCTTTTGATATAGAATTTGCTTCCAAAAACTCTAAAGTGCTTTACATTTGTTGGTCTTCTTTTCCATAGTTCGTAAGGATTTTTGTCAGTGTTGTTTCTGAGCATTACTCTGTTTTGAATGTGAAGTGATGTATGCACTTCCTGTGTCCAAAAAATATCTATCAATTTTGAATCCATTAACATTGTTCAAGCCATTTCATGTATTGTCTTGTTCTTTCTTTCAAGAACTCCATTTTGATGAGGTGTCCTAGCAATGGACAATTGCCTTTTTATTCCATGATTGTTGCAGTAGTCCATAAATTCCTTTGAGGTGAACTCTTCTCCATTATCATATATCAAGCATTTGTTTTTTGAATCCATTTCATTTTCAACCATTTCCTTGTAGATATTGAAGTTTCAAAAGCTTATGACTTATTCTTGAGAAATCAAACTGCAGTCATTCTTGTATAATCATCAACTATTAACATGAAGTATTTCTCACCTTTTAAGCCCTTTGTTTTAGTTGGTCCAACTAGATCAGTATGCACAATTTGCAGTGGTCTTGTCATTGAATATTCCTTTGATTTAAACCTGGTCTTTGTTTGCTTTCCTTGTTGACAATGCTTGCATAAAGTGTTGGTTGGTTTTGTGATCTGGGAAATTTCTCTGACTGCTTCTCTTTTTTTGACTTTGACAAGGTTATCAAAATGTATGTGACCCATTTTCTATGACATAGAAAAATTTCATCTTCCTTTCCTAGACAACACTTTTCATTTCCAATTTCACTTAACACATATATGTTGCTTGAAGTTCTTACAGCTGTAGTGACCAATTTCCCTAAACCTTCTTTTCTTATCTCACACTTTTTTGAATCGAAAGTAAATTTATGACCTTGGTCACACATTTGACTCATCCTTAGAAAAATATGTTTCATATCTTCTACTAGTAGAACATTTTCTGCCTTTTCATTCTTGTTCCCAATTCAGACTGTGCCTTTTCAAATGATTTTGGTTGAATCATCATTTCCAAAGGAGACTGATCCATCTCTTTCCTTTCGTAATGTAAGAAACTTGTCTCTATCACTTGTCATGTGTTTTGAACATCCATTGTCAACATACCAACCGTGTTTCTTCTTCTTAGTTATTAGATGAATTGTGCATTCTTCATTGTTATACTGATCTTTCTTTCTTATCCATGTCATTTTCTGAGGTTCTTGTTTGTGACTATTGTTATTCTGTTGAGGTTATTTAGGAAGGACTAACATTCTGCAATCTTTGGCCACATGTCCAAAAATTTTACATTTGTAACATTCCACTTCAGTGCCCAAAGATTCAAACTTGTTGTAACTTATTCTTTGTGTTTCACTAGGTTTTCTTGAATAACCCATTTGTGTATGACTCTCAAATTTGTTATTGTTCCTGTTGTTAGCTCTGCAATTCACAACTTTATGTCCAAAATTATTACATGCATAACATAAACCAAAAAATATAGTTTGATACCTAGGAGTTGAAGATATTCTGAAAGGAGGTTCTCTTATGAATCCTTCTTCTTCTTGAGGCCTATCTATCTATTGTTTATTATGAAATATGAATCTTCTTGGTGGAGGAGTGTCCCTGTAATCTTCCTTGTATATCTTCCTATCCCCTTTGATTGTTTTTGCATAACGTTTTGGATATGTTTCTTGATATGTTCTTTTGGAGCTTGATCTCTTTTCTGTCTGATTGTATCCAAGTCCGGACTTGTCAAGATGATATTTTCGACAATTGATAACGTCATCCAGAACTTTTGAGCTATTCTGCATATTTTTCTTTTGAATATCCTTTCTTAGTGTGACAATCTCTGCTTCCAAGTTTCCAATGGTCCTGTCCTTTTCTTCTAGATTTTCTTTGAGTGCTTCATCAATTATTTTATATTATTCTATTTGAACCTTCAATTTTGTGATCATTTGTTCTAGTTCTCGAGTGTCCTTTTTCTTGTCTAGTTCTGCTTGTAGTTTCTTGTTTTTCTTATTTTCTCTTTTGATGAATTCTATGGCACACATTAATTCTTCTCGATAGTCAACTTCCGATTCTTCAATTTCTTCTTCGAATTCTTCATATTCTTCTTCGGAGTCTTATTTTTCAAAGTCTTTTACTGCCATGAATATAACTCTTCCTGTCTCACTGTCACTAAATTCATCTTCATTTAATGATGAGATGTCTTCTTTGGTGCATAAGCTTTTCTTGAAAACTTTCTTTGTAGTTCTTTTTCCTTTATATGTGTGTTTTCCTTTTGAGTAACCTTCATCATTTCTCTTTTTCTTATGAGGACATTTGTTAGAAAAATGACCAATACCATCACAATTAAGACAAATTAAAGGAAGCTTACCTCTATACCTATCGTCGGTTCCCTTGTTTAGTTTTTTTATGAAGTTGTCCACTTCTTCATCATCTTCCGAGACATCATTGTTGCTACTATATTGTTGTCATTCCTTTTTCTTTTGCTTGGATCTTTTGGATGCTTTGAAGGATGTTTCTCTTACACCTAGATTTTCCTGTTCAGTTCTCATTTCATATGTTGTGAAGATTCCATGCAGTACGTCCATGATTATTGATTTTAGATCTGATCTTTCTTCTAGTGATGTTATCTTAGGGTTAAATCTTATAGGAAGAGATCTTATTACCTTTTGAACAATTACAGATTCTTCAATTTCTTCTCCCAATCTTATGATTGCATTCACTACTTCATCGACTCGTAAGAAGTAGGCTACAATATTCTCATCTTCCTTCATTTTTAGTTGTTCGAACTGACCTCTGTAAGTTTGAATCTTTGTTTCTTTGACTTTTGTATCTCCTTCATAAATATTTCGAAGCTTGTCCCAAATCTCTTTAGTGGATTTACAATGTGCAATGTTGGTGAATACCGTATCACTAAGACCATTCAAAAGTGCATTTATGGCTTTGGAATTATTCTCACCGAGTTTCACTGCTTTGTCATTTGTTGGTGGAATTGTTGGTGTTGTGTATCCATCTATAATTGATTGATAAACTTGAAATCCATGTGCATGTATATACGCCTTCATCCTTACGCTCCAAAAAACATACTTTTGTCCATCAAACTGTGGTATTCCATTTTTATACAAGTTGGTACTCTCCATGATCTACCTTTCAGTGGTTAAACTTATTTCTGAAGGAACCTGCTTTGATACCAATTGTTGGAATACTAAGAGGGGGGGTGAATCAGTAATAGCGTAATTATAATCATTTTTCTCCAAATAATCCAAGTGTTATGTCAATGTAGAATTATTATCCAATAATGAGCAATAAGAAATGAACAATCACACAAATACACAGTACACTAGTGTTTTATGTGGAAACCCAAATCGGGAGAAAACCACAGAATGATTTTTCTTATATGTCTTGAAGAATTACATTCATTGGAAGCACCAACTTCCTTTGTTTTCCAACTTCAACTGGAAGGAGGCTCCAACCCCCTAGTTTCTCAGGATACAACCTAAGGGAATCTACAACTCCCCAATTCTCTGGCTACAACTAGAAGGAGGCTACAACCCCTTATGTTTTCCGGATACAACTGGAAGGTGACTACAACCACTTGTCCTTGCCCCGTCCAACCACCCTCAAGTAGAAGTAGAATGATGGAACCATTGTCACACTATCACTATGAGATATACCACTGTAAAAATATACCAATAAACCTAACTCATGCTTCAACCATGCATCAACTTGTACCTCAACCTATAATCAAGCTGTACCATAAACAAGTGCATCAACCATGCACCAACCTGTACCATAAACAAGTGCATCAACCATGCACCAACCTGTACCAAACAATTTGTAATCAACCCGTACCATAAAAAAGTGAAACCAACCATGTACCAAGCATGTACTAATAATGTGTCAAGTACTCATCAAATATGACTCATAAATATGTACCAACATCATCAACTATACACCTCATGTATGTTCCAACTCATAAAGTACTTGTCTCAACCATGTACTCAACTTGTACCTCAACCAAAAGCCCTCATCAATTTCATCATACAAATATGATTTGTAACTCGGTAATAGAATTGGTGTATATGATCACATACCTAAAAACCTTCCTTAACTTTAAACAACAAGAGACTAGCATATTCATCAAACTTTTCTTTAGTCTCACATGACTAGTTTTGGATTAGTCAGCAACCCTAACTTTAAATAATCATAACTTTGTACTTGTAATGAATAAAGATCTAAAACTGATAAACAATGTTCTTCAATGTGTTTTATGCAATTTCTCTAGGTGTCACTACTTGGAACCTCTTAGAAAAGGATTTATAGCAAAAATGGCATACCTTGCTGAATTCTGGCTTATTCTAGAGAGCGACCTTGTAGAGCGTGCCCCACACAAAATATTTGTTGAATCGATCTAAAATTGTTACAAAGAATAATAAATATTGTACTCTAACCAACACATTTGGTCTTACATAATTTGGATATTTTATGAAGAAGTTATGACTTTTTTACCCGAAACACTTGTTTTTGACTAGTTTCAGGACTAGCCACAAACCCTATTTTCCACAAAGTGTAAATCCAAAAATAAAGAGACCCACAAGCTTAATTTTTTACCACAGATACTTGGAAATGTTTCCTCAATGGAATAGAAATTTCACAGTCTGAATTATTCTATAAAAAAATTTATTGCGAAAATGGTGAGATGACCTGGAAAAAAAACATACCTTAGAAAACATCATCAAAAGAATTTATCCTTCCTTGAATTCAGACCTTCTTTTCTTCACTTTCCTCAGAAATTCAGCTTAGATATACTTTGGTTAACTTAGAAAAATATAGTTATTCAATATTCTCAAGTGTATCTTTAATGAGAGAACCTTGCCTCTTATTTATACTCTCCAAGTAGCTTCCTTAAAAACATCTTATAGGTCACTTTGCCCACTTTCCTTATTTTAGGGTTAACCCACTTCTAATTTCTCCATTAAATTTATTATTTAAATAATTTATTTTGTATTCTCTTTGAATTATAGTACACTCATCGCTTCACTTTATTAGTTACCTTCTAAAATATCTTAAACCACTTTGACTACTTTGACCTTTTGGGGATTCTAGATGACATAAGAGGGTCCTCCAACTATGTAAGGCCATAACTCTCAAACCGTGAGGAGTTATGTGACGCTCCACATACCACCAGAAATAGAATAACAAGTAACATATATATAGAATAGTATTACCTGTAAATATATCAAAATCCATACCATTATCCATCAAACAAACTTGGGTCCATTACCCAACCCTGGGTTCTCCAACTTCTCATGGCCATAACTATATAACCGTGAGGATTTATGTGATGTTCCACATACCACCGGAAATGGCATGAAAATAAATATACATCTAGGATAGTTTCACTGAAAAATTCACTGACCTTCATCTCATTATTCCAAAAATAATCATGGGTTCTCTAACCATACTTCTAGGATAACTCAATCCGCAAAGCGTCTTCCCGTGAGGGATTTCACCATAAGGGGACCACTTTGGATTTCATCCATATGTACTTATTATAAACCATGAAAAGACAATAATGATTCATATTTACATCAAACAAACTTGGGTCCATTACCCAAACCTTTTTTCTACCAGGCTTTCTTCAAGGGTTGACATCAATGACAACTAACCTTAATCAACAAATATATACTAAATACGTCCTTTTATGAATACATGCCTGGAATATTCTATCATCAATCTCTGCCTGAAAATTGTACCAATGATATACTTCATAACTGTCAAATGATACCTACATGGGAATGTGTTCTGAAAGTTGCTCCTCAAACAATCAATTTGTCACAATAAATTTTTCACTTATATTATTAAACCACTCTTAAATTGCCTTTTCAAAATCTGAAAACACTTCAGACTAGTCAAAAGATAATTCTCTGATCTGGAGAGTTGTTGCTTAGACTCCCCCTCTTCAATATTCATATTTATTGGGAGTCTCCAAGCCGAATAGCTCAGAAAGGTGGTGGAAGCCACCCTAAATAGGAGTAATATTCTTCCTCTGTCATATAAATTTTGACCTCTTCTTGTTCATTAGTGGATTCATCATTTTCCTTTTCATCCTCTTCCTGAATTCTAACTTTCTTTTCATTTTCTTCCTGAATTTTGACATCTTTCTTTTTTCCTGTAGATTTGTCCTGATCTCATACTACTGCAAATCCTAAGCCTATGACTTATGGGTGTTCTTCATTTGTCTATTCTTCCTTTACCTATTCTTGTTTTCTTTTCTAAATCTTCTTATATTTGATATCAATGTTCTCTATCATAGAAGTATATGTCATGCTTCTACAATCATGAGCTATGTGTCCATATTTGTGGCACTTGTAACATTCTATATTGTGTGGTACCACATAAACATTTCTTTATTAATCATTTATTCCATAAGCTATGTAATTTACAACTTTAATATGACCAAGTTTATTACAAATAAAACAATAACCATAAAAGAAATTTTGATACCCGGGAGTGAATGATCTTCTGTGTGTTGTATTCCTTCTGAATTCTTGCCTTGGTTGATCACGATATTCTCTTCTGGTGTTTCCTTCACAATGATTGAAGATTATTTGATACCTTAAAGTGAAGGGTCTTCTTTGGTATTTGTATCTTTTGTAATCTTCTCCTTGAGTTTTCTTCATTTCTAGAATTTTCTTCTTTGAGGTTTCACATTCTTCCTTCTTGGTATGACCATTGATGACTTATGCATAAATCTTAGCCTTCTCTCCATTCTTCCTTTCTAGAAACCTGTAAAACTTCCCTTCAACTTTATTTATTGATGGCGTGGATATTTCTCTCTCTCTCTCCAGTGTTCTTGCTGAGATTGACAACTTTAACTCTTGATGTGACAACTTCTTCTTCAAGCTTCTCACAATCTTCTTCTTTCTTCATCATATGGATCTTCATGGATTCTTCCTTTATCTTTGCTTCTTCAAGTTGGGTATTCAAGGAGACAATTTATTCTTCAAGTATTATTTATTGTTGACTGAAATCTACTCCAAGTTTATTTAAGTTCTCAGATCTTTCCTTGAGATGGCTAGTCAAAATCTTCTCTCTCTTCTCTGCTTCCTTTCTTTAGGTTACTATTTCGGCTTCCAAAAACTACTTTTCTTCCAACCGACTTTTTCATGATTCTTCAATCCTTAATGCTTCTTCTAATTGGATTTTTAGGTTTGTAATCACCTTTTGGACTTATTTAGAGTTGGTGTTTTGAGACCCCTTATTTAGCTCGATCAATTCTTCCTTAGGTCACTTTTTCTTCCTTCTTTCTTTCATCAGATTTTCTAAAGTGTTGATTAATGCTGCTTCAAGATTTACTATTCCTTCTTCATAATATTCTTCTTCTAAATCTGTCTGACATAAATAACATCTTTCATCTCGTTTGAAATTAGCATCTTATTTATTCTGATTAGCATGCTCTGGATCTACGATAGAATGGGATTACTTAAAGTATAGATCATGTAACATATCCCAAAGTTCTTTGGCTGATGAACATTGTCCCACTTTGTCTTTTACTTTATTTGGTAATCCTTCCAAGATGAAATCCATTACTATTTTTTTTTTTCTCTTCAATTCCTCCTTGGTTGTAGTCTTTGGTTTCTTTGAACCGGTGTATACTATAACAACTGAGCACCAAATATCATGCCTTTGTGCTCCTAGAAATGATTTCATTTTGTTTCTCCATATCTCATAGCTCAAACCATTATGACCATCAAATTGTGGTAATCCAATCTTAGCATAATCCATGATCTTCCTTCCAATGGTTAAACTGGTTTCTTGAAGGACCTACTCTAATTCCAATTGTCAGAATACTGAGAAGGAGGGTGAATAAGTATAATCACTTTTTACCACTTTCAATCACAATATATAAACTTCAACTTTATCGATAGTATATCATTTATGATTGCATTCAATATATCATGAGCATATAACCATAAGCAGTACAATTCAACAATATCACATCAGATACACAGTACACTAGAATTTACATGGAAACCAAAATGGGAGAAAAAAACAGAATGATTTCTTATATATATCAATAACACATTCATAGGAAGCACCAGCTTCCAAATAATCCAGCACCAAATGGAAGGAGGCTCTAACCCCCTATTTACAGGCTCCAACTTGAAGGAATATACAACTCCCTAAATTCTCCAGCTACAATTGGAAGGAGACTCCAACCTCCTAGTTTACAAGTTCCAACCTAAAGGAACCTAAAACTCCCTATGTTCTCTAGCTCCAACCAAAAGGTGGCTACAACCCCCTGATTTACAGGCTCCAACCTGAAGGAAGTTGCAACTCCCTGTGTTCTCCGACACCAACTAGAAGGAGGCTACAACCCCCTTTCCTTTCCCCATCTACCGCCCTGAAATATAAGTGTAGACTCAACTGTCACTACCACTGATCAACCTATAACTATCACTGTCACTTATAAATCAACCAACCTATCACTGACACATCAACTTGTAACCGATGATCAACCAATCATCCAACCTATCATTGTCACCTTCATTGTCACTCTCATTGTCACTAATATACCATCATCAACCAACTATAACCAGATCCGCTCACATGGATACCAAAACCATAATCATATCATGTACATCAACCATGTATCAGAACCTATACCATACCATGTACATCAACCATGTACCAGAACCTATACCGTACCATGTACATCAACCATGTACCAGAACCTGTACCATACCATGCACATCAACCATGTACCAAAACCTGTACCATACCATGTACCAAGATCACCAAGAAGTTCATCTAGCAATGTACCATATCATCATCAAATCATGAACCATAATATTACCAAGATGTGTCTCAATATTTACTATCATCACCAATCATGTACCATAAGATATGCCAAGTGCGGGTACCATAACATAAATGATCAACCATATACCTCAATTGTATACCAAAACCATGTACCAAGAGATACCATCAAACATGTGTCATATCACTCATGATATTCCTCAAGCATATACCTTACAATAAACTGTATGCCAAGTGTTAACACCTAATTTGTTCTACAATGTTTTATTCCTCATTCATTCCTAGTTGCCATTTCAAATTTAGTATTTAAGTTATAAATATTTAGCATTATGTTGTTAAATGTTTAATACATCATCTTAAATGGATTGAAATAATGCTAGATCGAATGAATGAGATGGACTTAGTTGTGTAAGAGGGGGACAAAAGGAATTATACACATGTTTACATGATTTCTTGATGACATCGCTTGGCTTCAAATATTTTCATTTGATCCATAAGTCATGTCAAAATCTATACTTCATGGTTATTTAACTTAGTAAGTTGAAGATTCAAAGTCTAATCCTCCCAAGAAAGAAAAATGACAAATATGTCCAAGCGCTACAGGAACTTCCACATGTCCTTGGTCATGATCATTTCGAGCACCTTGGGAAATCATGGAAGTTGTGGATTTCCCTACATGACTGAATGAATATTTAAAACGGTTAGTAGGTACCCAATCGATAGTCACATCATGCAAAGTTGGGTTATTTTCACATGTACGTGTTTTTTGTCCAAGACATTGCGCAGATGAGTTTTCTTCAAATCAATTATCTTCAAAACTAGCACATTATTTGTTACCTACAACAGCTAGACAAATTGAATTTGGACCCACAGAGCTAGTAGATCCCTTATTATTCTCATTACATAGCATACATATCCCTTCTCTATAGCCAAGAGTCTAATTTTCTAGTCATATTTGTGCATATGGGTAAAGGTGGACATGTGAATAGGAAAGATCTTGAAGGGCCTAAGATCATGGAGACTTATGAAGATAGTTGCCACATTTTTTATCGAGAAGGTTGGTATCTATTATGTACTAAGATGGATGGTCATCATTATGCTACAGCCAGGTAATTTAATGAGAGTTTCAACAGATAGTGGGCCTTAATTTCAAGATTGGTCATGCATGTTACAGAAGAATCCATAGCGGTTGCTTGCAACCTCCCGACTGATGGCAAAAAGTGGTTTAAAAATAAACGGATTAAAGGAGGAGATGTAAATCCATTTTTGAAGCCCAAACACAGATACCCTAATTGGGCCAAAGGCATTCCTAGGGATTGGATTTCTGATGAATGGATGGAAGCCTTACTCATGCTCAAAATATTCATCACCTGTGAGGGGCATTATTCTATTGTATTTTTATTTCATCTACGATTTCTGCTTCATCTAGCAGGAATTAAGAGAATGAATCTACCTTATTATTTATTGAGGGATCTCAACAAGATGGCCATGAAGGTCCAAGAAAACCCCAAAACACCTCCTCACAAAATTTATGATCAAGGCTTCATTAAAGTACTTGTCAAAGCCGAGCTGGGGAAATTGCAGAAGACTTGGGATCAATTTTTGATCCAGTCAGGTTTTGAGAAGAAAGTGCATCCTTGTGCTACACAATCACATGATAATGTTTCTAAGCCTAAACAAGAAACTCCACCTAGTTCCAGTCAATCAACTACTTCAAAGAAGAGAAAAAGAGCATCTTGCTCAAATACTTATGATGAGCTTGTGAAAGCTCCTCCAGCTAGCCAGCAAGTGGATGCAGGGTCTTCCCATATCCTAGGTGGAGGTAAGAATCATTTTCCTTTAGCATAGAAGAATTATTTTAGAAGCTCCAAAAGTATAGCTAAACCTAGGGTTTTCATGGAATATCAACAACCGGAAATAACATAAGCATTTGAATATCCAATATAGCCTAAATATACTCTCCCATAAATTACTCCTCATGCCTCAAGCTCCTCTAAGGATAACGTTACTAAGTACAGAATTTTGATAAGGAAATGAAGCACGAGGCCTCGAAACAATTTCAATATCAAGTCTAAAGAAATGTATAAACCTGCTATCATAGAGAAGGTCACCATCATCGATGAAGAGCCTATTAAACCTATGAAGAAGCCATCTACTAGTAAGAAAATCCCTGTAATTAATCCTGAGAGGATCAAATCTAAAAAGGGAAGTCTGAAAATGAATAAAAATACACATATAGACACAAACAAAGTCCCTGCTAGAAAACAGGGTAAGAATAATGTGAGAGGATCAAACCCTAATATTGGATCCAAAGGGGATATGCCAACAAGAATGCAAACTAGATATCAATCCAAGCAGATCAGAAAGGATAGTTTGGATTTACTAGCTGAAGCAGTCACATCAGTCTGTCATGGAGATCTAACAGTTTGAGAATTCCACCCCAAATGCAAAATCCTAAAGTTGTGATTTATGATGATGGACTATGAGACAAACTTTCTTTTTTCTCATGTTTAAGGTATCATGCTTATTTTTGTTATGGTCAGCTGCAGACTGGGTGAAGAAAGGCATCGAAAATGTGCAAAGTTTGTTTTTTGTATGTCGCTACAAGAAGTTTCCGTAGTCACACACACAAAAAAACAGGGGTACTACAGGAACACCTGTAGCAGCCAATTTTGTTGCTAATTTCACCCAGTTTCATATTTTTGTAATAGAGGAGGGCTATACCTATGCTAGTATCTTATGGATCATGTTATGAAGCTATACACCTTTTGAGGATCTAAAAGTTGTGTTGGGATACAAAGATAAATGAATGTTGGGCACCAGGATTGAGTTTTCAAAGGATGGATTTGTATGGATCTTTGAAGATCAGATATACCTAGGAAGGATAAAGAGGACATTGCAGTGTTGTCATCCGAATGGAGAACAAGTAAAGAAAATAGTGTTTTATGCAATGTTTATTCCTTGATCCTAGGAACTGTTTTGTAAAATTGTTATCATTTTGTATATCAGTAGTCAAAGGCTGAAATTCATTTTGATTTTTGTAGGGATTCATTTTGATTTGTCCCTGATGGTCAAGATCGACCATAAGTACATTTAACTAATTCAAAACACTATATATCAAATTATGTAGAAGAAGAAAGGTTTGAATCCTTGTTTTGGGTTTGATATGATATATCTTAAGACTATTTTGATCTATATTGCATGTGTAAAGACTTCAATGGGTAATGAAATTGATGGTTAGTGTGTTAGGTTTCTTTGTTTATCATCTTCACGCTTTCCTCTAAACACCTAGCTGATGTTATATGAGCTTATGACAAATGATTTTGTGTTGAGAAGGTTGCTTTAACAGGGTTTAGTAATCTTTGCCACATTGGTGTTTTCTCCTTAAATCTTATTTAGGATGAATTCTAGATAAAGGTTTTTCCCCTACTACATAAAGACATTAAAGAAAAGATTTTTTATTGGTGTATTTATTAGTTTTTTTTTCCCCTTCTCTCAATTACATCACTTAAATCTTAAACATCTAGCCATCATTTTTGTTTACCTGACTTGTTTCACTTAAGTAAGTGGTCTCAATAGATCGGATCATTATTCTCTTTCAAATCAAGCAATGATTTATCCATCTTAAAATACTTATTGAACATTTTGAAACAAGGTGTGCTAGGCTTAACTCAATAGCAGTCTTCAGTTGAATTCTAGCGCTAACATCTTTTGGCATCGTTGTCGGTGACGGAAATGATAAGATATTCCTTGGGTAGAACAACATAAGTTTATAGATATCGTTGTAGATGGTGAAACTATAACTAGGCACAAGTTGACTTCAATATCTTTTCACCTGGTGACTCCACATTTGACACTCTGGCTCCAAAGAGAAAGGGGACTAGATCCCATCCATAATCTCCAGATGTGCCTAATGTTTCAGACCCTGAGAAGATCCTGAAACAAACCAAATATCTTAAAAAGTTAGGACCTAAGAAATTGTTTCTTTTACCTCCTTCTGAAGAATCCACCTTGGGGAAAGAGAAATTTGTTGAATCAGAGTCATTTTACACTCCCTATCATGAGAGTAGATATAAATCTGAGGAAATATTTGAATTCCCTGAAGAAACAGAGTACACTCCCTTAGAAAAGATCCCAATCCTTGAAGAAATTCAAGAATAAAAAAAAAATCTTAGCCTCCAAGTTAATATCCTTGCTGCTGAAAAACTTGTTGAATAAATTCTCCATTATTCTCCTAAGATTCAATTGGTGAACATATATAAGCCCCTATTACCACCATCACCACAATTACCACACATATATCAACCTTTAGGTGGTCAAACAATGGTTGGTGCAACACCTCCCAATCCAATGGATGCTATCAAGGTTGCCAGATATGCACCTTTGGTATTGCCAAATAATCTTTATCCTCTCCCAGCAAATGATTACATGAAGTACCTTCCAAGGTTTGAAAATGAAGGGGAAACAAATGCAGAGGAGCATTTAACTGTTTTCTATTCATTTTCTGACAATTTTCAAGTGGATTATGATGATGTGTGTATGAGGATTTTTGTTCAAAGTTTAGATAGAGAAGTGAGGAAGTGGTTCAGGAACCTTAGAGCTAACTCTATTATGACTATCACAGATCTTGATTTCACCTTCTTGATAAAGTGGGAAGAAAATAAAGATGATTTTTATTACATGACATAATTCAACAATATTTGAAGAAAGAATGGTGAGTCTGTCTTTGAATTTTCTAAGAGATTTAATCGAATGGACCAAAAAATACTAGAAAATATCAGGCCAACTGAAAGGTTAGCAAAGGTCACTTATGTTAATGCCTTTGATGTTGATTTTTGTTTGCTTCTTAGGGAAAGAAGATCAGTCACTCTGGTTGATATGCAATATTCAGATCTTGAAGTTGAATCCAACATTCTAGCAT
Source organism: Picea engelmannii (assembly GCA_009831015.1). NCBI lineage: Eukaryota > Viridiplantae > Streptophyta > Pinopsida > Pinales > Pinaceae > Picea > Picea engelmannii. The sequence goes on from ML777027.1 coordinate 931,180, forward strand.
CAGAACAACTGAAGAAGAGATCAGATAAGGGAAAGATAAAATAATAATATAAGTCTTCTGCATCAAATACTAAAAATCAGAAGATTTCATTGGAGGAGATGGAAAGAAATATGGAGGAAATGTCATCTGAACTGTCTAAATTTAGATCGGAAAAATAAGAAATGGAATGCACCTCAAGAAGGAAATCGGAATACAAATCAATATAGAATACCTTATAACCCTCATATCATGCAGAGGGATAAAAAGAATAATGATGATCAAAAAATTCATACACCTCTGCAGAATAATTATATTGAAGAGAATCAAGAAGTTGAAGATGTAGATGAATATATGGATATTCATTTGTTCAGAGATGAGATTGCTCTCAGTCACCTAACATAGAATAAATATGAATATTCATTGAATTCACAAGCTAGGGGAAGTCCGGATAATATTATTTGTAATATGAATCAACAAGGGTACAATCTTAGATCCAAATCAGCTCCTACAAAATCTTCTCCTCAAAAAGATAAACATGTTGCCCTAACAGTACAAACATGCAACAACAATCCTAAAAGAATGCAAGTAAAACTAGCTATGAAAGTATCAGCCCCTGAAGCAAACAATTTCTCATCTCCTTTCATCCTAGAACATGAGATAAGTAAAATCAAAATTCCTATTCCTCTGACTGAATTGGTTAAAACAAATTCTTATAGTAGTCAGATTTTGAAATGGTTACAACCTTATTCTTTCATTGATCATGTCACCAATGTGATTAATCTCCAAGATGAAAAACCCACTAATGTCTTAGGGCCAATTGTAGAAGAGAGGGATGCCTCCACTGCTCCTTTTTATGTCTCATTAAATGTTCATGACAAAATCCTTCATAACTATCTGTTAGATTTTGTAGCCTCCCATAATATTATGCCAAAGGTTTTCATGGAATAATTGGGGTTATAAATCACTAAAGCATACCATGATCTATTTTCATTTGATTCCAAAAAAGTCAAATGCTTGGGGGTTATCAAAGACCTTGTTTTTTCATTATCTCAGATCCCAACCAAAAGTTTAGTCATGGATATAGTTGTAGTTGATATCCCTCCTAGGTTTGATATGTTGTTGTCCAGATCTTGGTGTGAGAAGCTTGGGGGATCTCTTCAAATAGATCTCTCTTATGCCACTATACCTGTGTTTGGAGGAGAATTTAGAAGACTCTATTGTGAGGCTCAATTGGCATATACTATCGGTGAGAGTGATCATTCTGTAAATCATCCTATCTATGTAGTTGATGTGGATTTGGGATCCTCTATATTTCATATTGATAATGATGTCCAACATTATTTCCTTTGACAAAATCAGCTACCGCCCCACAGTCTGCTAAAAATCAAAATCTTATATAGAAATTATACTTTGATGGAGCCTCATCCAGAGAAGGTGCAGGAGTAGGTGTAGTGTTGATTTCTCCTAAACATGAAGTCATTACCCCGTCTTACAAATTAGAATTTGATACAACAAATAACATTGCAGAGTATGAGGCATTGTTGTTAGGTCTCAGGGTAGCCAGAGAAAAGAAAATTCAACATTTGAAGGTGCAAGGGGATTTTGAACTCATTATACAACAGGTTAGAAATGTATATCAGACAAAGAACATTCGATTGAAAGACTACAAAAATGAGGTATGTGACATTGTTGAAGCCTTTTTTTTTGTATTTTAATATTGTATATATTCTAAGAAATCAGAATGAGTAGGTTGATTCATTGGTTGTGGCAGTAAGTACTTTTAAACCTCCTTTGCCCCAAATATTAAATATGAGGTTGAGGTTAGGTACATGCCATCTATTCCAGACAATTTCAAGCATTGGAGATGTTTTGAGAAAGATTCTGAAATTAAAAGGTTTATTGAAGTTGTAGATGATTTTTCTTCAATTCATATTGATCAAGATGAGGATTTGGATGAGGCTAACCATAATTTGAATTTTCATAAGATGATTGTTGGGAATAAGATCTTTCAATTGCCTACTAATCATATTACAAAAGGCCTTGTACCAATTGAAAGAATTTTTAATCATAATGATGTTCCTGTGAAGCTTCCTGATCCAAAAAAAGAAGCAGAGGTGACTAATTGTAATATTGGGACTGCTACAAATCCAAAGCATGTTAAATTATCAAAATTATTGTTAGAAAAATATTGAGCTAAATATGAAGAACTCTTGAAGGAGTTCACTGATATTTTTGCAAGGAAATACAAATATCTTAGGATGTTTGATGAAACTATCATTCAACATAAGATACCTTTGAAACAAAATGTAAAACCTTTCAATCGAAAATTAAGGTAGATAAATCCTCTTTTGTTACCTATTATGAAGAAGGAAGTGAAGAAAATTTTAGATGCTAAGATCATTGTTCCCTTGAGGTACTCTGACTGGATATAAATTATGGTGCCAATGAGAAATAAGAATGGTGAAATCAAACTTTGTGTCAATTTCAGAAATTTGAACAGATGTTCCTGGAAAGACAACTATCCATTTCCCAAAATGGAACATATATTGCAGAGGGTCATAGGATATAGCAGGATGTCTATGATTGATGGTGTTTTCTGGATAAAATCAGGTATTTGTTCATCTAGATGACATGGAGAAGACTGCATTCACAACACCTTGGGGTACTTTTGTGTATGCCCAGATTCCTTTTGGTTTCATGAATGTTGGGGCCACTTTTCAGCAAGCCATGGATATCACCTTCGTGGGCGAGAAGGATAAGTTCATAGTCATCTATTTGGATGACATTATTGTATTCTCTAACTCTGATGAGGAGAATCTACATCATTTGAGACAAGTATTTATGAAGTGCATAAGGTATGGTATTTATTTAAATCCAAAATAGTCTCATTTTTCTTTAGAACAAGGGAAATTGCTAGGGAATATTGTTTGTGATGATGGAGTTAAAATTGATCATGCTAGAGTGATAGCCATTCAAAATCTTTCTATCCCTAAAACTAAGAAGGAAATCCAATCTTTCCTTGGGAAGATAAACTTTCTCAGAAGGTTTATTTCCAACTTTGTTGAATTGTTCAAACGCATAAATGGCATGTTGAATAAAGGTAGTGAGATCAAATGGAGAACTGAAGCCAAAGATTCTTTCCAATTTATTAAGCAGACTATTTCAGATGCTCCTGTTATGATTAGCCCAGATTTTGAAAAAGAGTTCCTGATTTTTGATTTTGCATCTCAAGATACTTGAGCAACTTCTCTTTTGCAGAAAAATTCTGAGGGATTTGAATAGCCCATTGCATTCTTCAGCAGAGTACTTCGGGATGTTGAGTTAAAATACAATATTATGGAGAAGCAGGATTTTGATTTGGTCAAAGCACTAAATTATTTTAGAATTTATGTGCTACATTCCAAAGTCATTGCATATGTACCATCTAGTGCTATTAAATACATATTGACTCAGCCAGACAATGATGGAAAGAGAAGTAAATGGATAACTCAGATATTGGAATACAACATGGAGATAAATCCTACCAAGTTACTCAAAGGGAAGGGGTTATATAAGATGCTAGCTGATTCAAATTGCATAGATATGGGAGTTGACTACATCTATAATAATTCATGGAATTCACATCCTCAAACCAACAATTCTCAAGTCAATGAAAATATTGTTGAATCGGAATGGTACAGAGATATCCTTTATTTTTTATAGAAATTCCAAGCTCCTTAGGGAATGGATAAGTCTAAAGTAAGATACATAAAACTCAAAGTGTTTAAGTACTGTGTAAATAATCAGACTTTGTTTTGGAGGAACCTTCTGTATTTTTACTGGGGTGTCTTGATGAACAAGAAGCACAGAGAATCATGTCAGAATTTCATGAAGGAATGTGTGGGGGACATCACTTTTGGAATTCCACTGCATATAAGATACTTAGGGTTGGGTACTATTGGCCTAGTCTAGTTTCTGATGTATGTGAAAAGGTTAGAGAATGTGAGAAATTCCAAAGGTTTGCTGGTAAACAAAATCTTAAATCTTTACCTCTCAAGCCTGTAAAAAAAATTTCACCTTTCCAACAATGGGATTTGGATTCCATTGGTGAGATCCACCCTCCATCTAGTGGCCAACACAAATGGATTTTGACAACTACATATTACTTCAAGAAGTGGATTCAAGTTGTACCTATAAGGACGGAAACTGATAAGGTAATCATAAGTTTCCTTGAGGAGCATATTTTGTCCAGATTTGGTTGTCCAGAAGTAATCATCACAGATAAAACTGCAGCTTTCAAATCCACTAATATGGTAAAATTCTGTGAATACAATGGCATTAATCTTAGGCATTATAATTCTTATTACCCACAAGGTAATGGCCTAGTTGAATGATCCAATAAAAAAATGGTCAAGATCGTTAAGAATATTCTGGAGAACAATAAGAGGGCTTGGGATTCAAATTTTAAATATGCTTTGTGGGTTGATCATGTTAGCACAAAGAAAGCAATTGGAATCTCACTGTTTCAATTAGTATATGGAATGGAAGAATTATTTCTAGTACAACTTGATTTTCAAGTTGTAAAATTGTTGCAGGAAATTGAAGTTGAACCTAATGATGTTATTAGAAGGATTTTCCAGATTGTATAATTGCAACAAGAATGAGAGAAACTTTTGGAGAAATCACATCAACATCAACAGAAAATTAAAGAGACTTTTGGCAAAAAAGAAACAACAAAGTAATTGTTTCCCGAGGATTTGGTTTTGAAATAGGATGCTCACAGGGAGGACCATCATGGGAAGTTTGATATCCTGTGGATAGGTCCATTCATGGTGGAGAAGGTCTTGGATAACAACACTTTCCTATTGCATGATTTGGAAGGTGAAGAGGTTTTTGGTGGCCTAGTAAATGGAAGTTTTCTGAAGAAATTATTTTACTAAGCCCATTGGTGGCCCGAAAATCATTGTACATATCAGTGTGGTGTGGTAGTTAGGTAATAAATACTCCATATCCCAATTGAGCAATGCTTCTTTTATTCTTTCAGTTTTCAGAAATGGTTTTTTATTTTTTATAGTCTGATATGTTTTTGAATAAAGTTTGTCCAGATCTCAAGAGCTAGAACAACACTGTTTGAAAATAAGTATGGTATGAATCTCAAAGTATCAAAAGGCATAGTTCTACTCAAAGTTCGTTTATTTTCACAAGGAAAACTCCATCCCCCATGGAGCCATTGTTAACACCTACTTTTTTCTATAATGTTTTATTCCTCATTCACTCCTACTTGTCATTTAAAATTTAGTATAAGTTATAAATGTTTAGCATTATGTTGTTAAAGGTTTAATAGATCACCTTAAAGGGATTAAAATAATGCTAGATAGAATGAATGAGATGGAATTAGTTGTGTGAGAGGGGGACAAAAGGAATTATACACATGTTTATATGATTGCTTGATGACATCACTTGGCTTCAAATATTTTCATTTGAGCCATAAGTCATGTCAACATATATACTTCATGATTATTTAGCTTAGTAAGATGAAAATTCAAAGTCTAATCCTCCCAATAAAGAAAAAGGACAAATATGATTGAGCACTACAGGAACTTCCACATGTCCTTGGTTGTGGTCATTTCGAGCACCTTGGGAAACCGTGGAAGTTGTGGATTGTCCTACACGGTTGAATGAAGATTCAAAATAGTTAGTAGGTACCCAATAGATAGTCATAGCATGCAAAGGTGGGGTATTTTCACATGTACGTGTTTGTTGTCCAAGACATCGCACAAATGAGCTTTTTTCAAATCAGTTATCTTCAAAACTGGCACATTATTCGTTACCTATAAGAGTTGGTTGAATTGAATTTACACCCACAGAGCTAGCAGATCCCTTATTATTCTCATTACACAATAGACATATCCATTATCTGTAGCCAAGAGTCTAGTTTTTTGTTCGTAGTTGTGCAGATGAGTAAAGGTGGACATGTGAATAAGAAAGAGCCTAAAGGGCCTAAAATCATGGAGGCTTATGAAGACAATTGCCACATTTTTGATCGGGCAGGTTGGTCTCTGTTATGTACTAATATGGATGGTCATTATTATGCTACAACCATGGAATTTTCTGAGAGTTTCAATGGACAGTGGGCCCAAATTTCAAACCTAGTCATGCAGGTTACAGAAGAATCCATAGCAATTGCTTGCAACCTCCCAACCGATGGCGAAAAGCGGTTTAAAAATAAATTGATTACAGGTGGAGATGTAAATCAAGTTTTGAAACCAGAACACAAAGACCCTAATTGGGCCAAAGGAATTCCCATGGATTAGATTGCTGATGAATGGATGGAATCCTTACTCATGCTCAAAATATTCATCACCTGTGAGGGGCGTTATTCTGTTGTATTTTTATTTCATCTACGATTTTTTCTTCATCTGGAAGGAATTAAGAGAATGAATCTACCTTATTATTTCTTGAGGGATCTCAACAAGATGGCCATGAATGTCCAAGCAAAACCCAAAACCCCTCCTCACGAAATTTATCATCAGGGCTTTATTAAAGTGCTTGTCAAAGCCGAGCTAGGGAAATTGCAAAAGACTTGGGATCAATTTTTGATCCAGTTGGGTTTTGAGAATAGAATGCATCATGTTGTTGCACAATCAGATGATAATGTTGCTAATCCTAAACAAGAAACTCCACCTAGTTCCATTCAACCAACTACTTCAAAGAAGATAAAAAGAGAAGCTCCCTCAAAGACTTCAGATGAGATTTTGAAAGCTCCTCCAACTAGACAGCAAGAAGATAAAAGGTCTTCCCATATCCTAGGTGGAGGTAAAAATCCTTTTCCTTTTGCACAAAAGACTTATTTTAGAAGGAGAAAAAGGCTAGCTAAACCTAGGGGTTTCATGGATGATCAACAATTGGAAATAACAAAATCATTTGAAGATCTAATACAGCCTAAAGAGCCTCTCCCAGAAATTACTCCTCATGCCTCAAGCCCCTCTAAGGATAACGTTGCTAAGTACATAATTTTGATAAGGAAACTAAGCATAAGGCCTCGAAACAAGTTCAGGATGAAGTCTAAAGCAATGTATAAACCTGCTATCATAGAGAAGGTCATCATCATCGATGAAGAACCTGTTAAACGTATGAAGAATCCATCTACTAGTAAGAAAATACCTTTAATCAATCCTAAGAGGAACAAATCTAAAAAGGGAAGTCTGAAAATGAATAAAAAGACACTTACAAATATGAACAGAGTCCCTGCTAGAAAACAGGGTAAGAAGAATGTGAGAGGCTCAAACCCTAATATTGGATCCAAAGGGGATATTCCCACAAGAATGCAAACTAGATCTCAATCCAAGCAAACCAGAAAGGATAGTTTGGATTTACTAGCTGAAGCAGTCGCATTAGTGTTTCATGGAGATCTGACAATTTGAGAATTCCACCCCAAATGAAAAATCCTGAAGCTGCGATTTATGATGATGGAATATGAGATAAGGGTAAAAACAAACACTTAACTCAATATAAGTCTTGAGTTTACTTATATTGAAACAAGGTGTGATAGGCTTAACTCAATAGAAGTATTGAGTTTACTTCTAGCACTAACACCAAGTATCCAAGATGTGCCTCAAGGAATATACCAGAACTCACAATGCATGTACCTCAAGCATGTGCCATATCCTCATCAATAAGTGACTCAAACATGCATCAATATAACCACAAAATATACTTCATACATGTACCAAAAATATTCCTGACACCATGCACATAATATGTGCCTCAAGCATGTACCAATGTCTCAAAAATATACCAAATACATGCCTCAAGAATGCACCATAACATCCCCAACATGTAACCCTAAAAACATGCATATAGACATACCTTTAACTTGTAGCTGACTTGATACAAGATTTCATACCTGTATCTCTTCCTCAGCCTTAGAAAACTTGGTACAAGCATCCTCCCCAAATTTGTTTTATCCTCGCAGGACTAAGAGTAGTCAATGAACGGGGCCTCGCGGGACGAGGGTCATACAACCTATAGGGGTGCCTCGTGGGACACCAGTAGTCTGACCCGTGGGGGTCAATCAAACTAGGGTTTCTCAAAAATCCTCACTCTCCTCTACAATCTGGAAACTTTCACCTTCGTACTTCCTTTGCTATCTCAGACTCACCGTAACAAATTCACCAATAGATCACTTGCTCACATAGAATATATTCAATAAACTTGTGGAAGTGAATGTATAAATTAGAGGATTCTTATTGTGTATCAATACTTTTCCAAGTGACTTCTTTCCTTAACTTTAGGGCTGACCTGTTATAACTATTTTACCCTTAATTAATGACTTGTAACTTATTTTTGCAACTGTTTAGGGGCTTCTTAACCATTCTTCAGGGCTTCCAAATTCATGACCTCATAACTACTCAACCATGAGTAACTACATGGTGTACCACCTACCGTTGGAAATGATATGACGAGGAATATCCATATACGAGTGTGTTACCTGCATTTACATTGTTTGTCATGTTCTTATTCCTTAACCAACTTCGGGCTTCATGACCACACCTCTGGGATTCTTGTAGACTTTGTTAATTGCACCCATGACATCTATGTACATAAATGACAACCAACTATCCAACAACTTGAATAATGGCAGTAAAAGTGCATTGGTTCAGATTCATTGATGTCCATAGAATTGTTGAAAAAATATTCACTACATCATCATTGCACTCATTCTGAACATACCTTGAAATTATAGAAGTTCGGGAAACCACATCTAGTTGAGATATTTTTTCAAACACTTGGCATGCGGTAAAACAACTGGAAAAATTCCTCTACTATGTCATTGTCACGGAGCTTGTAATATGGTGGTCTTCAAACCCACCTCTGAGTACACAAACTTGAATTTGTTTACCCTGTTGCACGATTCCCATGTGGTTTCTCGCAGATAGAATAATATTCATCATAAATTAATCCAATTTCACCTTTTCTCTTCATTTCACAAAAGAGTTCTAAAGCCTCATTACCAGGGCCCATTCTGATCATACCCTACAATCATTTCATTCCACAAAATCACATTTATTTGAGGCATTTTTACAAATATATTCCCACCAAATCCATGGTCATGGCTAGTTCACAAGAAAATGAATTTGCATTGTGTTTTTTTGGGTTGTTTTTATTATATGTTATTTTCATTTGTTTTTTGGTTTTTTTTTTTTATGTACTAATATAACTACATTATTTTTTAATATTAATTATACCTATAACATATAAGATATATATATTCACAGTCTCTTAATGTCCCTTGTCAAATGTTGTCGTCATGAAGTTGGGTTGGGTATCGATGACATATAACATTAATTTGGTGATGGTCATGAACTATAAGATATTGCATGTTATACGATGTTGATTGAAGACAAATTATTATACAATGCACTCAACCACCTGATCCAATAATATTCAATTATTGTTTTGTTGTTACTCGCACCATGATTACAAATGAATAGATTAAAATATGCAGAGAGAGTGTGTAATTTACTATTCATGTAGTTTTTGTGTGGTTATTGTTGATGGGGCCTCAATCCCCTGATTCCACAGGAGGAACCAAACCCACCACCGAGGCCCAATTAGACTCTACAACATTTGGAGTGGAATGGTTCTCCAGATCTTGCAATCTAGCCAAATTATCGATGGTCTTTGTGTTTTTTGGTGAAGGCTCTTCCTTCAGTTAGGACAGTTCTTTTTCTGTATTTCTCTTGGGTGGAGATGATATGAGAGATGCAAGCCAGTGTAAACCAACTTGAAAAATAATAGGATAGAGGTTTTAACTAGAGGGAAGAGGTTGAGCTTGGGATAACCCGCTGCTCAAACATGTAGACAATGATTCTATGCCACGGGGCCTAGTACTAATACATTAACCAAATGAGCATCCAACTACTATATGAGAAAACCTAATTTAACAAAAGAAAACACATACATATTCAAGATCATGGTAAGAAAAATAATTCATCTACCATAACATTCATCACATAACAACACAACGATTTATCCTCATCATTAAAGCAAAGAACATCAAGACATTGCACCAAATAACTCGACAATAGAATTAATTGCTCTTACTCATTTACTGCATCATTCATGGAACAAGAAAGGAAGTAATTCTTCTCCAACTCCAATCACATACATATGATGAAAATAGCTTGTCTTTGGTCCAGAAGGAATTCTCAATTCATAACAGTCTCAAAATAATTATCGAAAACCAAAAAAAAAGGGAGTTCTTACAACAACCATCGACCTTTTACTCATCAGTCGATGTCTCTAATTGTAATATAAAATTCAAATGTAAATAATGTCTAAATAAAATTTAGGCCAAACAAAAATTGCCATGTAGAGTGATCATCCAATAGTTTCTTTCAACGATCCACCTGAGATGCCTCTTGAAAAGGGTGGCTTCTTTCATATTCAGACCAGTTGATAAACAAATTTTCACAGGTTTGATCCTATGGGAACCTGTGTTGTTCCATAGGGGCATCATATGCTCCTCTGATGTCTACTGCATGCACCCAGTGTTTTACCAAAATAGAGTTCAAATGTTGCAGCATGGTGCATGGCACAAGCTCTGATCAGGTGACTTGCGAATTATTGTACTTGTCCTGGCATTGCATCGGTGACTTTTGTGCACTCTTAGGCCTAGAGAGAGTCTTGTATGGAGTGCGTCTTGAACACATCGCTTAGGTTATTGAATTCATCAGGAGTCCCAAATTCGGGGAGACCGACATATTTCATTACTTTATTAATTTTACCCCAATGTTTCTGACACTTGTCCCATTTCTTTTGGATTTCTTGGTGTGGGTCCCGGGTCATCTTCGCCCAGTATTCGACAGATTTCTTCATGCGGTCGAAACTACTTTTGCCAACTAGTCGAATGCCATGATTTTCCTTTTCTCGACCCTATTGGACCACTTCAATGTATTTGAGTCTCTCTACCACTAACTGTGCCTTTTCGTTCCATTTTTCATCTCTTTGCATGTCGCAAGTGCCATGAGAGTATCCTCCTGGAATTCGACTATGTTCTCAGTCAACATGTGCCTTTCTTTCTTGAACCCAGTATAAACTCCGTTGAACTCTTCCTTCAGATATGTGGTGGTCTGTGTAGCCCCTTTATAGTATTTGACAAGATGGCGTAGGTGTTCGAGCTCCTTCTGGGTGTCAGCTAGTTCCTTTTCATCTCTCCTGGCTCTTTCCTAGGTGGCATCTGAGAGGGATGTTTCTACGCCAACCAGTTCAGATGTGCGAGGGTCTACAGTGCTGATTAGGTTCTCTTATGTGGTAACCATGATGGATTGATCCAAAGTGATCCTTCACCTCTTCATGGTCCTTTGAATGATGGCCTTCCTCTTTTGATTGTAAGAGATTGCACAGATGTTTGCTACTTCGTCTATGGGTTCTGGTATCTGTTGATATCCCCATGAGAAGTTGTTTCTCAAACTACCTGTGGTGTATGTTCACTCAGGAGTGGGTTCTCGAATTTCTCCACTCTGTTTTGTGGATCCGTTCTCTACTATCCATTCGCCTGGGACTTGAACATTGGGCATGATGGAGGCATCAGACACAGACTCATTTCTTACCTATTCATCGACTGTAGAGTTGTCGATTCTCTTTTGTGGAGTTTCGCCACTCGGTCTTTCTTCTTCTTCCTGTCTGTCAGACTCTCTTGTGTTGAGGCCACCATCGGACCCTATTTCCATCTGTAAGGCCTGCTTTTCTTGGACCTTGAGCTCAAGGGAAGTGGTTTTATTGGGACCCTTTTCCTCTTGGACTCGCACCAGGGTGTCATGAGTGGGTTTTAGACTCTCGTCATCACTGTAAATATGTATAAGAGTACTCAATGGATTGGGTGCTTGTGTCTCTATCAAGACCTGACCTGTCTCTGGTTGATTTGTCCCTTCTTCTGAAGGATCGATCAATGATGTTTTGGGTTCAGGGTTGCCCAACCCATGGGCATTGTCATGGACAGTGGACCTAGGATCATTTGACTACGTCAGGATACTCTAAACAACAATTGAGGCTTCAAGTCCTATGAAAATATATGGGTCATCCCACATCTGTTTCATCAATTACTCAGTTTTCTGAAGCAACAACATACCCCTTTCTCGTGCAACTTGATCTTCTGGAAGATCCCTAATTTATACTGGGGATTCCTAGTGAATTCCCGTGGCTTCAATGTCTTCTTCGGGATCACTTATTTCTTCATCCAATTCATATGCAACTTCTCCTCCTGGGCGTCGACTAATTTCTTGAACTGCCTGCTCCAAAAATGTTTCCTGCTCTTTGTGGCTCATAGCTCTAAACCTGGTTCCTCGAGGATTAGCTCTCCTGGACACCACCACATTCCAGTCTTGGGCATTTTTAGTAAATATTTCATCTTCAAACTGGTCGTGGGCATAGGGCCAACATGATGATACCTGTGATGCGTGTTGTAGAACCAATCCCTTGGGATCGTGTTTATGAAATCAACCAGTTTGGAACCAAAATTCCAATTGACCTAGACCGAGTTGTTTAGCATGCGTGGTATCTTTGACCATGCAGAACCCGATATGAAACCCATATGGTATGAAAGCCTGTTTCTTGTCTTTTACTAAAGTTGCATTGTATCCTTGTAGGATGGTTTGATAGCAAATTTCCCCTAACAATAGCCAGTCGGGAACATAAATGGGTAATACCGAAAACTCTGATGTGGGTTTCCCATTCTTCCAAATACCAGTGGCCAATTTTGGCTATAACATTCTTTGCTTCATCTGAAAATCTAGGGCATTCTCTTCTGAAGAGCAAGGAGTAAATGAGTGCAATAAATTGATCACGGATAACAACATAAGATTTTTTGTACCTATTTTCCCATAGGATGTTGAAGTATACATGGACAACCAGATCTGAAGGGTGCCAATTCAGATTCATCCCAGCAAAAGCGTTCTTGGCACAGATCACGTCTAGTAGATACGAATCCATGTAGAAGGTGGGGGTATCTCCCTCCTTCGGCTCATGAGCCTATCTTATGCAAGTGCTTAACTGTTTGGAGATGATGGCACCCCAATTGAAGCATGTACATGAAATAACAATTGTAAAAGCTAGAGGCATCTAAGCCTCTAAAAATCAGGAACAGTCCTTTTCCCCATGTAACCTTCAAAGTAAAGCCATGAGGTATATGTATGGCTCCCTGAGATTGGTCGTTGGGTACCAGCCAACAGTCTGATTTGTGAATTTTTTGTCTTCTCTCCACCAAGACGACATGATTTTTATAGTATCATGTGACGCATAGAAACTTAAGATGAAATTGGTGCTTAGCTTTAGCTCAGAATCTTTGATCTTATAGTAGTTATGAAAATTTGATGGCAGGAGGACTCCGACGCACTCGCCATTATCATCATTAATCAAAAAAAATTGGACGTTAGTGTGGTCAATGATCCACTTCAAGAGATCAATGCAAGGAAAGACTAGAGATCGGCTTGACACCATGTGAAGATAAGCCATGTGAATGTTGGGGAGGGCCTCGTCATCGAGCTTCCTCATTTCAAGATCACTATGTGGGTATATTCAAGGGGCTCTTCTTTATTAATTTTCTTGAAAAATTCTTCCTAATGAGGAAATGCCATCTTGGCTCCAATACTTGCCTCTGTGTCTCTGAAAGCTGGGGGCTGGAGAAAAGGCTCCTTGGTGATTCTCTTAATGATGGATACTAGCTTGGGAATGAATTCTAATTGTATTGCAACTGATGGGGAGGATCCTTCTCCTACTTTTGATTCCTGCAGCTTAGGGGCTCTCGGCGATTTCTTGGTGGACGGCTTCTTCGGAGGCATTGTTCCTGCAATTTAAAATGTCATTTGAACATGTGTGCAGAGCAGTGTTGGGTGAGAATATATAAAATGGAGCGCAAAAACCAATAAGTGAACCCATACCTGTAATGTTGGCTAAGATAACGGTTTTAATACTCGCTGGACTTTGAATGCTTCCTGTGGACTGTTAGCTTCGCTCTCCTGTATACCCTGAACTTCTTGCTTCGTAGAATGGGATCATACATAATGACTCGAAAGAAAAATAATTAGGAGATACTATAAGTCATATCAGTTAGTTAATATGAGTAATGAACGCAAATTCAAAATAAACCACTATCAGATTTTTTGCAGATAAATTCTGACTGGTTGACGACGGAGGTGCGGATGGAGATGCATTGTATCAGTGAGTTTAATGGTTCCTTTTGATTCACGCATGACTCAGTAACTAATGTGAAATCCATGAATTAACTGAGGACTGTAAATGCAACATACCTACCACACTCCCGGGTTAACACGACTTGTCACGTCACATCACTTGGTGAATGAATCAAGGATCGATTATTATCAGAGTGTGTACTTACATTGATAGGCTCTTGATGGAATTTCCAATGTCGATGATATAGGGGTTAGTGATTAGGGAAGAAAGTTCAGGTACACAGCTTCTCGGTGGGCCTCCATATTCATGAGATTTTTTTTTTGGCATGGAAAACATTTCAGGCGTCGGTGGTCGAGGGCGTTACTCTTCCTTTCGTGCGGTGCATACTATTACATATTTCTACCGAAGCTGATCAAATTAGTCTTCGGAAAAATCCTTCCCGATGTGTATTCATAGGAAATAACCATTTCATCATCCGACACCGATTAGGTTCGGTACTCAGCTACTTTGACTCCCCAAATGATTATCGCCACCATTATCTTCTGCCAATGCCGAAATTCTCTTGTGAGTTGGGGAAAAAACTGGGTCGTCGATTCCTCAAGTAGTTGTTAAGTATTTTATAGTTAAGATGATTCTTCGTTGTATGTTCAAGTGAACTTTTAATCAATTAAAATGTGAAACATATAAGAGAAGCAAAGGATCAATTTCAAGCCAAGGCAATAATAGTCAAAAGTAAACTATAGGGTGGTACCCAAAAGGAAATAGTCGCAGAACTTTTAGGGTGTGTTGAGTGCTCAACAAATGGAAATTTACTGGGCAGACGCAGAATACTTGTTCCTCTTCCCTTTCCCTCGAGGTATTACTGAACCTCAAAAAATCTATCTCTAATACTTCTTTTATTCATATTGACTTAAGTTATTATTATTATTATTATTATTATTATTATTATTATTTTTTTTTTATTGGAAGTATTGTTTTAGGGCTTGACCATTCACTGGGAGGGCATCAGGTTTCCCCCTCATATTTTGCAACCGATAAGTACCTACCCCAATCTTCTCAGCCACCCTGAAAGGCCCAATCCATAGGTTCTGAAACTTGGAATGTTTCCCTTTGGGTTCATTCACCCTATCCCACTTCAAGACTAAATCTCCTACTTCGAAGTTATTTTCCTTAGCTTTATGCTTATCAAACCATCTTTTCACTATTTGTTGATGAAACAAGAATTTTGACTTAGCCTTTTCTCTCTCTTCTTCCAGCATGAGCAGAGTGTCAATCCTCTGTTGCATGGCCAATGAGGGTTCCTCATTAGAATCTTGGGCCAATTGGAGAGATGACAGATAAAGCACGTTCGGGAGGATGGCTTCCTGTCCGTAGACTAGAAAGTATGGGGAATTTCCTATGGATTATTTGGGTGTGACCCTATCGTCCCACAGGGAATTATGAAGTTGATTATGCCTATTTCGTTGGTTGTTCATAACCATCTTCTTTAATATCCTTACCAGTTTCTTGTTGGTTAATTCTGCCACACCGTTTCCTTGAGGGTAATAATTTGCAGAGTACTTGATTATGATTCCTTTTTCCAAAGAATACTCTGTCAATAGGGTAGAAGAGAAGTAAGTTGCATTATCAAATACTAGAACAGAGGGAACACCAAACCTCATGATCAACTATTGTTCTATAAATCGGATTACTATTTTCTCATTTATGTGAGTCAGATGAACGACCTCTGCCCATTTTGTGAAATAGTCGGTGGCAGTAAGAATGTACTTGTGCAGTTTGGAAGAGCTAGGAAAAATTATCCTATGATATCCACCCCCCACTGCTCAAAAGGTCTAGAGGCTATCACAGGCTGAAGTGGGATTGCTGCCCTCTTTTCCTTGCCAGCACTTATTTGACAAGTCTTACAATTCCTAGCATAGGTATGGGAATCTTTGAACAAAGTGGGCCAATAACAGTCGGCTCTCAGAATTTTATGAGTGGTGGTGTTCCCTACAAAGTGTCCTCCAACGGGGCCACCATAGAGTTTTGTCAACACCTTGTCGGCGTCTTCTCATTCGAGACATCTCAATAATACCCCATCATAGTTGATCCGGAAGAGTGTCAAATTTGTAAGATGATACTGTGCAGATTTAAATATTAGGGATCTCCTTTCCTTAGGGTTGAGGTTCTTGGGACAAGCCCCGTGATGCAAAAGATAAGTCAAATCCTTGTACCAAGAGTCTTGTGTTGAGGAGATCTATGCCACTTCATTGCACCATAGTGCCATTTCGTTTTCCCACCCGGAATATTCATTTTCTTGATCCTGGGCTTCGGCTGCAAGGTTACACAGACCTTGTCCTTTTACTAGTTTGGCACGTTTTATGTCTAAATCAAATTCCTGGACTACTGACATCCAGTTCCCTCTTCTTTCCCCCATTTCTTGTTGAGTAAACAGGGATCAGACCGTAGGGTGCATCACAATCACCTTAGTGTGATTTTTGAGAATGTAGGATATGAAATGTTTTACTTCCTTGTAGACCACTGTTAACAGGTAAATCGGTAGATGCGGACATGAACTAATCCCCCTAGATCCACTTGGATCTATAAAAAAATAATATAGAACAATACGCTTTCCCTAGATTACGATCATTGAATTTAATTACCAAAGGAGGAATGGATAATGTACCTTATGAATCACTTCCTTATGTCTTTGTTGATCCTTCTTTTCTCCAATGCTCCTGTGAGATCATATCTGTAATAACACAAATCAACCAATGTGAAAGAAGCAATAGTGAAATTCAATGACAACCTAAACATGTGATCAAGGAGTCATGTAATAAAATATCAATCATTTTATGGGAAAGAGACATGCCACCGTATTATATTAATGAAAGGCAAAAGATACAACTGAATCGCCTTGATGTCACAAGTTCCCTTTCAATGGCCCTTCGTTTTGACACACACATACATCTGTTCTGACGTTTGCATGAATATTTCTCTCAAAATCTTGATAGATGAATGGAGACCTAAAGCATCACTTGAAATAGGATTCTTCACACAGACTTCAATCTATTCTCTCTTCAGTCTCTATGCATCTTTATGCTTGTACCTCTAAACTTTTCCATGAGAAGCCTATCATTATATAGGAGAAGCTGAAGTGGTTAAAGAGATGAAGATGATCCCATCAAATCAGAGAAGTCAGTAGGATCATAACCATACGGACACCACCTCATATTTCCAGAAGATCCCACTTCTAGAAGCTGCTAGAACTTCTTTCCTCCTTTAGTTTTAAATCACCGCCACAACCTGCCTATATAGCAGCCTGTGAAAATCCCACAGGCTGGCTATATTGCATCATGCAAAAATCATGGATTTCTGCACTGTGTAAAAGGAGCAGCCTGCGGCAACCTTTCAAAATTTCATCTTGCAAGAGTGGAAAGAGATTGCATTTCTCAGGCAAAAGATTATATTGGGAACCTGAACACATGTTTATGTAATCATCATTAGGGTGACCAAAATAATGTGTAATAGAATTCCCCCCAAAGCATGAGGTTGGAACTCGAGACAACCATAATACTTTGTAAAATAAGTGTGTATGTGTCAAGAACTAGGGCGCACCAATCAGGAACCTGCAAACAATCAAGCATCTATATATTATGACACCATGTCCGAAGTAGGCATTCCCATGTTCAGACTTGTAAATGATTGAAATCATAAATGTAGGTCATGGCCACCAACAATACAACATGGATCCATGTCAACAATATTCTGCATAGCCACTGGGAATATACTGTGGATCCATGCATCGAAAACTCAAGTACAAACATATCCACAAGACATACAAGGAGGATCTATGTGTCAAAACAAATCACAAATACTCTTTCACAACCTAGACCAAAAAATGGTGAAGTCCAGTGTCTTCAATCCATCATCCGTTAGTACGATTATAGTCACGTGATTACAGATATTGAAGTTGAACGCGAATAGAAACCACTTGATTACCAGTCATTGATGAAAATTGTTAACAAGTGTGAGGGAAATCACCAATGATGTCAATGACCCCCAAGGTACTCCAGTACAATCCAACAAGTGTGAATAAAAGAGTTGAAGTCGAAAACTTGACAGAATCTCTCGATCAAGGATCAATGATGTGAATTCATTGTCGAAAGCGAAGAAACCTGCCATTGAGGCCTGTCGGATCTAAGGTACTAAATAATTTCTAAGTCATTTTCTTGGATAATGAGCTGAAGTCTACAAGAAAAGACTCGTCACAAGAGGGCCTTGATGTATCCCACATCAATGAAATGAAATAAGTAACAGATTTAGGGTAGAGAAAAATACATATGTGACTCAGGACTAACATAGGGAAGGTCAACATGGTAATAATGGACAATTGCAGATGGTTGACTTGATAGAGGGTTACGATTGAACTTCTCTTGAACATATGAATGCCACGACAATGATCTTGGTAGTGTTGACTCAAAGATGACCCAAGATATGAACTCGCAGAAGGTCAGACAAGAGAAAAATGGATTACCCAACCTAGATTCAAATGATGAAGAGGGGTGTCATGTCAAGAGCGACGCTTACTGCCATTAATACATATACAAAGACACATTCCTTTCCCAAATTTTCCTTGAGTCAACACAAGGCTCCTTGGTGATTCTCTTAATGACGGATATTGGCTTGGGAACGAATTCTAATTGTCTTGCAACTGATGGGGAGGAGCCTTCTCCTACTTCTGATTCCTGCAGCTTAGGGGCTCTCGGCGATTTCCTGGTGGATGGCTTCTTCAGAGGCATTGTTCCTACTATTTAAAATGTCATTTGAACATGAGTGCAGAGCAGCGTTGGGTGAGAATATATAAAA
Source organism: Picea engelmannii (assembly GCA_009831015.1). Taxonomy (NCBI): domain Eukaryota; kingdom Viridiplantae; phylum Streptophyta; class Pinopsida; order Pinales; family Pinaceae; genus Picea; species Picea engelmannii. The sequence goes on from ML777027.1 coordinate 950,179, forward strand.
TGGAGTGCAAAAACCAATAAGTGAACCCATACCTGTAATGTTGGCTAAGATAACGGTTTTAATACTCACTAGACTTTGAATGGTTCCTGTGGACTGTTGGCTTCACTCTCCTATCTACCCTAAACTTCTTGCTGCACAGAATGGGATCATACACAATGACTTAAAAGGAAAACAACTTGGAGATACTATCAGTCATATCAGTTAGTTAATACGAGTAATGAATGCAAATTCAAAATAAACCACTATTGGATTTTCTGCGGATAAATTCTAACTGGTTGACAATGGAGGTGAGGATGCAGATGCATTGTATCGGTGAGTTTAACAGTTCCTTTTGATTAGTGCATGATTCAATAACTAATGCATGATCCATGAATTAACTGAGGACCGTAAATGCAACGTACCTACCACACTTTGGGGTTAACACATCTTGTCACGTCACGTCACTTGGCGAATGAATCAGGGATCATTTATTATCAGAGTGTGTACTTACATTGATAGGATCTTGATGGAACTTTTGACGTCGATGATATAGGGGTTGGTGATCAGGGGGAAAGTTCAGGTACACAGCTTCTCGGTGGGCCTCCATCTTCATGAGACTTCTTTTTTGGCGTTGAAAAAATTTCAGGTGTCGCTAGTCGGGGGCGTTACTCTTCCTTTCGTGTAGTGCATACTATTACATCAATCTTCTGAAGCCGATCAAATCAGCCTTTGGCAAAATCCTTCCCAAGGTTTATTCATAGGAAAGAATCAGTTCATCAGTCGATGTCGATGAGGGTCGGTACTCAACTACTTGTTGACGGGCGGAATTGACCGCTCATAAACTAGAGAAGTGAATTCGGTCCGGGGTTGTCTAATTAACCCAAGCCATTTGGATTAATTCACTCTGACGGGTTTAGCGGCTCCGTTGGCCGATCTAAGTCCTAAAGAAAGCGAAAAATATAACTAAAGAAAATACAATAACTTAATAAATAACACTCGCTGAAAAATATATATACATCTAATATATATCTACAGTTTAACTAATTAATATTTATGAAATAATTCTACTTATTATATGAACAATATATACAAATAATTCTATTTCTAATATATATATATATATAATATGTACAAACTACGAATTTTAATCTAAATCCGTGAAAATCGAATGTAAATTGATTTTTTAAACAACAGTAAAGCTATTTTTTATTTGTTTTCTTATAATGTTTATATAAAAGAAATCGAATATCAAATTGTCTAATTAAACAAAAGAAATAGCAGATGATAAAAAGTGTTTTAACTACAAGGAACTTCTATATCTATTATACTAATGAAATTAAATAACAGGCTGACCTGTTATCGCATCCAATATATGTTCAATGTGTAGCATCCAATCACCTTGTCTGACGAGGTAAACCTGCAGCAGATCCTAAAATTGCTTCTAATAAATGTGAAGCAGTAATGATGGAATTCAAATGATAGAACATATAAGAGATATGATCACAATAATCTCATAATCTTACAAGAAGCCACATTAAGAAAAATCTTGTTGTGAGAACTTGCATATAAACATTCAATCAAAGATAAATATATATCTCTTAATTCAAGTTTGAACGAATGATTACTGTGTGTTAAATATGGAACATGAAACATGGATAATATATAAACTTTTATCATACCAACTTGTAGTAAACCATGATAGCGAAAGTAATGATAATCTATCTACAAATTGAAATAAACATGACTTGAATAAAACCACAATACGAAAAATCTAAACTTGTGATGAGTATTATATTCCATTCAAGTCTGTAAATGAAAAATCCATAGTCTTTCCCTAGGCAGAGATGATCCAATGTTTACAAAATAACATGCTTATATAGGTTCCAGGAAACAAAACTGTTTCCCGTTGATAATATCAAATATGTTCCAAAAATATGGGGGATGCAACCACCCTGATTCCACTAAATAAAAATACCAACAGCCTAATCTATTTACTAAAAACACAAAGTTGATATGGTTGGGAGATATCAACAGTGCCTCATATCTCCTTGGAAATTATGGGTTCCTGAAAACAAATGAAAATGGGAAGATTTTAGATATGTTTTCAATTGGCAAATCAAGCAATTCGAATTTTTCTAACTAGCTATAGAATCTTATGATTCTGTAGCTAGTTATAATAGAAACTACAATCATATTTTATTCAATAAACAAAACAAACTAATCTTTATAAGAAAGATAATCTATTCAATCAAATCGTATATCCTAACTTGAGAGTGACAAAATCATGCTAAAATTTAAAAAGATCATACCTCAAATCATGGAATTAAAACATATCAAGCAATCTTGGAGTTTATGATAGCTATTGTTGCCTCTACATTCTTAAAAATGACATATCCTATAGTTTTTAGGCGTTTCTCCTTTGCTTGGGTTATGGATTGGAGTCTATTGTTCTCGTTTTTCAACCTGTCGACTTGGTCTTTTAGAGACTTAAGTCGTGACTGTAGCAAAGGCACATCAGTATAGTAATTTTCGATCCACGATCGACATTCATCACACTATGGCTGTAGGGATTGTGCATTGGCACTGACAGCATTAAAGGTTGGAGAATCGCCCACGCGAAAGATAGGATTATCACATAGTTGAATGCCCGAGAATTCTGGGTTATCTTTTAGACATGGAGGCAGGTTGTTTACATAGTCGTAGGGTCTTTCAGGATAGAGCCCGTATGACACGGGGTCCTCTTCAGCCAAAAATTTCTCAATTTCTGAATCTGAGTCTTCACTTACTTCAATTGTGTTGTTTGTGTCTGCACAGGATTTGATTTTATTTCGAACACTTCATGAAATCAAACAACCAAACCTTTTATTCTTGAAGTTAACATCGACGCTGCCCTTGTGCTTCTTCCCTGTAAGTTTCATAACAGTTTTAGTGCAACTCTTTGGGTCTGAGACTGGTAGATTTTCTTGTTGGATAACATTAGGGTAACATGAGGGTTCGTTATTAGGGGAAAAATCACAGGTCTGGAGTGGTGGCGAAGAGGCCATAGGGTTCACAAGGGTTTCCATGATAATCAGCTTATCGACTTGTCCCAACTCATGGTCACCAAAACCATTTCGTATGATAAATGAATCCCAACAGTCATTTTGGGACTGTAACTGATGCACAAGGATAATTTTAATAAGTCCATGGTGGAATAAACTCGAATCAGACCTCTTCTTCCTAAATCGTTTACCCATATTATATAGACTTCTAAGCAGGAAGTAGGGCATATTCAACAGGAAGCCAATGAAACTCATAAGCAAGCGCAAATGATACAGGAAAACTAATCTGAATCTTCCTTCACACGTAATGAATTTCTTCACAATAGCAAGTAGATCATGCCACCTAGGTTTTAAGGATGAGACTGGCATACCTCAATCGCAACTAGTAATTTTTCATGAGGTGAACATCAAAGTCCAAGGGACCTCTTCAACTTTCGCATTCTTGAACCATTTTTGCCCGACAACTGGCAAACCCATGGCTTGGCTTATGAACTCTTCTGTTACTTCTAGCTGCATGACACCTATATTTTCCCTGCATCCATAAAAGGTCAAGGCAAACTCTTGGGCAACTCAAAGATTGAAACCCTTAAATTTTTCGATGAACAAATGCCAATTGTTCCTTTCTAAATCATCCCTGGCATTATCATATGATAGAAGGGTTTGGATGCCATTCGGCTCGATCCTTACCACTGGATCCATGGCGAATGGAAGGGAAACAACATAGAACTCACAGGTAGGGTTTGATAAAAATCCACAGAGCCATGACCCCGAGCCTTATCAAAACAATGTTATGACAGTTCAAATGGTGGGCAGAGGCGTTAATCACCAAGGGGTCATAAACAAGGAGAACAATAATGTTCATAGAAAAAATATGACAATTCTATAATAAACCACATGAGAAATCTTCCTTTAATCATAAATCAAAACAAAAATGTTAATTCCAACCGCGAGTTTTCATGCTTACAGTCATGAAAAAAAAAATCGAAAAGAAGATATGTAAAAAGCGACAAGTGACAAGTGTCGTTTAGTGACAATGCTCATGATGAGTAATGAAAATTTAGAGACCCTGTGTAGGAAGCTTACAAACAAGAGAAATTATATCATTGTTTCCAACACTACCTTGACTCGCCAAACGGTTTTCGCCACCATTATCTTTCGCCGATGCCGAAATTGTCTTGTGAGTTGGGGAAAAATCTGGGTCGTCGATTCCTTGAGTAGTTGTTAAGTATTTTAGATTTAAGATGATTCTTCGTTGTATTTTCAAGTGAAATTTTAATCAATTAAAATGTGAAACATATAAGAGAAGCGAAGGATTAGTTTCAAGCTGAGGCGAAAATAGTCAAAAGTAAACTATAGGGTGGTACCCAAAAGGAAATATTTGCAGAACTTTTAGGGTGTTTTGAGTGCTCAACAGTTATGTCAAGTTGTTGGAAAAAATACTACTAATTCATATTCATGTATTGGTTATCTAGTCGTAGTTTTTGTCCCTATACTAAATTGGTCGTTTAAGATAGTCATTTTTAATTGTATCACTTAAAATTGCTTAAATTTGATGGTATAAAACTATCATGACTAATTTTTTTGATCACATAGTCACTAATTACACATTTTGTACTAGTGACATTTGCAAAGAGAGATGAAAAACGATCCTCAACACATCCACATATTAAATCATTCTAGAATCCAATATTAGAAACATGAGTTTGTTCATAAGTAGTTTGTCAACTCTTTGGATGCTCCATTTTTTGTACTCGATGGTCATCATTTTATTATATGTTGCTATATCCTAAGTGGATTAACATGGGATACACTGATGAATATACATGGAAATTATGACACTAATTGATATTAGCACTATTGTCATACAATCGTAAGCACTTGTCACATGAATTGGGGAATTTAACAATCAACACCCTACACCTTACTTTTGGCAATGAAAGTAGTATGTCATTAACATAACCTACCTCCAAGTTAAACCCATTGTCCTTTGTAACTTTATCCCAAAAGTTAACCTTGATTAGTATTCCTTCATTAAACAAATAAACATCCAAAAGTGAGATTTTTTAATGAACATTTGCACATTCGTGTTTCTATATTTTTATTTATTTAATGAAGGAAAGATGTTTGAGGTACATCTTCAAGACAAAGTAGGGGTAACTAATCTATGTCGTAGGCAGGTTACGTGAATGATATTGGTCCATCACTAGTAAAAGAAGGTTTTGGTAAGGAAAGTGTTTTCTTCATAGAAGGTTTTGGTAAGGAAAGTGTTTTTTTCATATATTTCTAAGAAGTGTATATGACAATTTCACAACAAAGATAATGTAATATTTTGTCATAATTTCTATGTGTGCTTAGCATTCACTTTTCGATTTGGAGAGTTGATTAATATATATATACAAGGATAGAACAATGTACACGTAAGCATGGTAATATTATTATTATTATTATACACACTAAATGTTGAAGTTTGAGTAGCTTCAGAAGATATTCTTATTGTATTTATCATATTAGACCAAGTCAAAACCCTAAAGAATAATATTATGTTGTATTTATAAAGTCAGACCTATTGTGCCTTTGTGAAATTCAAATGTAAATTAGAAAGTGTCAATTGTACAAGTCGACATTGACCTAATTACAGGGTAACTCAAATTGTATTTATAAGAGGCTAACCACCTCATTTGAAGAACACACATAACACAAGTTCTCTCTCTCAAGGAAAAATGTGCAAGTATTAGAAGGAGATGCAACTACAGAGTAGGGTTGTTTTCAAGGAGGGTTTTGGTTATCTTGTAGAGGTCTATCTTGGTCTAGTGGTGTGATACCCTATTCTGGTTAGGGTTTATGGTCTATCTTCTGGTTATCTTATGTTTTGTGAGATCTCTCTTGGAGAGAGACATTGTACTTGTTGATGAATCTATATTGAAGAAGATTTTATGGGTTTTCTCCCCCGAGAGGGTTTCCTAGAATAAATCTTGTGTATGATATGGATTTCTTTCTTTCAGTGATCTTTATGTATGTAGTTATTGTTCTAATTATTAAAAGTTAAATATTATTGGATGCACTTAACTGCTTAAGAGAAATTTTAACATGGTATCAGAGCGGTCCTAAAAGAATCCATTCTCACAGTCTAGAGGAACTCACTTGGGAAAAAAATACCATAGAAATACTCTCCTAACCCTATCGCATATTTTCCCTGGACCAGTTTTGTAGTTTTCATAGTTTCTGAAAATTAGGGTTTTTGCATAAAACCCTAGGTGATGACATCACCCACCTTTTGGACATTGGTCAAAATAAATCCATCAAGGATTTCTCCTAAGAAGGGTGCATCTTTCCATTGGATCAAAATTCCAAAATTATCAAGTTGAAAAAATTAGGGTTTTCTCATGAAACACTAGATCAAGACCTATAGGCAGTTGCAAACTTAAGTTGGAGTAGATCACCTTGGCATAGCACACTCCCTGGTAAGTTCAAAACCTTTCTTCAAATTTTTTTTATTTTCTTATTGTATTTTCATCCAAGGAAAGATGAATTCCAACACTAAGCTTGATGAGAAGCTTGAGGGTGTTGATAACTTCTGAGCATGGAAGTATATAGTAATTCTCATTCTAGAAGAGAATGATCTAGAAGGTTTCGTCAAAGAAGAAGTTCTGTAACCAGAGGAATATGAGGCCAAGGAAAAGTACAAGAATAACCTAGTTAGGGAAAAGACAATTATCAATATTCTATCAAGGATCACTTGATCCCTCATGTCTCATCGTTGAAGACTCCAAAGAAAATGTTTGATGCCCTATCCCGATTATATGAAGGAAAGAATATCAACTGGAAGATGACGTTGAGGACACAACTCAAGAGTGTAAAGATGCAGAGTTCATAAACCATTCAATCCTATTTCATGAGGGTGTCTCAAATTAGAGAACATCTTGAAGCCATTTAAGACACAGTTGAAGAAGTTGAACTAGTAATGACTACATTGAATGGTCTCCCAAGATCTTTGGAATCATTCATTCAGGGAATTTTTTCAAGAAGAAAGCTAACAAGGTTTAGCATACTATGGGAGGATTGCACTTGGGAAGAAGCTAGATTGGAAGCAAGAGAAGAGAAACTAGGTGATGATTAATATCAATCTCTAGTAGCACATGCAAGAAAAGGAAAGAGCAAGAAAGAGGTTCACTCACACAAAAGGTCTCAAGTGTCACAAAAGACAAAAAAGTTTCAAAGGAAATACTCAAATTACAGATGCTACATCTACCAAAAGATGGGACACATTGCAATAAATTGTCCCCACTCAAAAGATCAAGTCATAAAAAGAAAGTATAAAAGACATCATTCTCATGTCATAGAAGACGATGAACCTGATCAAAAGAGAGCCAAAGAAGATGATTTGAGCGAAGAATATGTATTTATATCATCTCTTACAGGAACAGTTACTCATGGAAGTGACACATGGATTATTGATAGTGGTTCTTCTAAGCATATGACAAGTTACAAGGATTCTTTCTCAGAATTAGTTCAAAAGGATTCACCTCATAAGGTGAATCATGGTGATCACTAGCAGTATCTCGTTAAAGGAGTAGGAGAAGCTTCTTACATATTAGATTCTGGAAATCCTATAAAGATGAAGGATGTTTTGTATGTACCTGGTTTGAAGAAGAATCTCCTTTCTATCTTAGTCTCGGATGAGAAAGGATTTATATTTGCATAGAAAGGATATTCTCAGTCTTTAGTACACAACACATTGAAGGGACATTTAAATTCAGCATACAAAACATCAATGGTGATTGGTGTTTAAGAAGGAGGTCTATACAAATTGAAGGGACATTCAAATTTAACATTAGTACACAAAAAAGTTACTCCAATTGAGCTATGGCATAGAATATTTGTTCACATACATTACAAAGCATTACCAATCATGAGAAAGATGGTGACAAGTCTACCAAAGATCCAAGTAAAACATGAAGGCATATGCAAGGGATGTGCACAAGGAAAGAATATGAAGAACCCATTTCCAAGAAGCAACAAGAAAGACAAAGGATCCTTGGACATCGTACACTCAGACGTGTGTGGACCAATTTCAGCCACTTCACTTAGCGGGTATGTATATTATATTTCATTTATTGATGATTTCTCACATAACACTTGGATTTATTTTTTGAAAGATAAAAGTGAAGTATTCAACAAGTTCAAAGAATTCAAAGTACGTGTTGAAAACCTTTTCTGAAAATAAGATAAAGATATTAAGGTCAGATAATGGAGGAGAATTCACATCAGATGAATTCAAGGCATTATACAAAGAATTTGGGATTAAGAGGGAGCTCTCTACTCCCTACAATCCCCAGCAGAATGGTGTGGCAGAAATAAAGAACCTAACAATCATGGAAGCAGTAAAGGCCATGATTCATGATCAAGATTTTTTGATGCATCTCTGGGAAGGAGAATCCAGGACCATTGTATATGTGCAAAAAAAAAGTCCCCACCATATACTTGGGAACAAGACACCAGAAGAAATGTTTACAGGTGAAAATATATAGGTCAACCACCTAAGGATATTTGGATTTCCAGTGTATGTGCATATCACCAAGGATAAGAGATCGAAGTTCCAAACTTTAGGAGAGAAGGGTATATTTTTTGGATATAGTGAGACATCAAAGGAATACTGAGTCTACATCCCTAGTCACCGACATATTGATACTAGCAGAGATGTCACCTTTGATGAGGATGCAAATTTTAGTAGATTGAGACAGAATCATTTAGATGACGTCTATGATGAGGAACTTGAAGATCCCAGATTTGTAAATACATATGTAGGCAATGATGTTGTACTATAATATCATGATATGGAATAACCACAGAGACCTGCAAATTCATCCCGAGAGACTAATAAAAAGAATAGAAGACCATCTTGGGCTCGAGAAATTATTCAGGATACAGAGAAGTATGGTGCTCCAGATGGATCTTTCAGAGAAAGAAAGAGACGACGGCCATACTATAGTTACATGGAATTTCTAAGTGACATTAATTATGTTGAGCCTACATGTTATGAAGAGGATACAAAAAATAAAGAATGGAAGGATTCCATGATTGAGGAGTACCAATCCATTGTAAAGAATGATGCTTGGGATGTCCTTCTAAGACTGAAAGAGAAGATAGTTTTGATTTCCAAGTGGATTTACAAGATGAATTATTCAAGAGATGGTAGTGTCGAGAAGTAAAAGGAAAGGTTCATGGTGCGCGGGTTCTCCCAGAAAGAAGGAATAGATTATGAGGAGACATTTTCTCCTATGGAGAGATACACTTCGATTAGAGCTATACTTGCAATAGTTGTAGTAATGAAGTGGAAGGTACACCAGATGGAAGTGAACAATTTTTTTCTAAATGGTGTAATATAAGAGGAAGTGTATGTGTAGAATCCACAAGGTTTCGAGACACATGACAATCACACACATGTGTGCAAATCGAAGAAATCAGTGTATGGATTAAATCAAGCACCTAGGGAATGGTACGGTAGAATTGAAATTTTCCTGATGAGCTTGGGATTTACCAAGAGTAAAGCATATTCCAACCTGTACTACAAATTTGTAGATGGTGGACCAGTGATATTATTTTTATATGTGGATGAATTGTTTCTTACAGGAGATGATAACCTCATCACTAATAGTAAGAGGAATCTTGTTACAGAATTCGAGATGAAATACCTGGGTATGATGCATTATTTATTAGGTCTATAGGTATGGCAGAGACCGAGTGATATTTTCCTTAACCAAGGAAAATATATTGTATAGATTTCTAAGAAATTCATAATGATGGATTTTAAATCCATGCCTACATTGATGGTGATGAATCTGAAGTTATTGAGTGATACATCTTCAGAGATAGTGGATGCCACCATGTATAGAAAAATTATTAGTTCATTGATGTACTTAACAAACACAAGTCCAGATATATGTTTAGTGGTGAACACATTGAGTCATTATATGGTCGAACCTATATGTGTTAACTTTATTGCAGAAAAACATGTGATGAGGTACCTGAAAGGTGCAATTGACTATGCAATCAGATATGTTTTGAATCATGAGATAAGCCTGCAAGTCTATACTGATTCAGATTGGGTCGGTAGTGTCGGAGACTAGAATATTACATATGGATGTTGCTTCAGTTTTGGATCATCTATGATCTCATGGTTTAGCAAGAAGCAGACTAGTGTGGTGCTCAGTATAGATGAGGTAGAGCATATAGTAGCGTGTTCAACTAGTAGTGAAGCAGTTTGGCTTCAGAAGCTGCTTGCAGGATTGTTTGATATCGAGTTGGAGGCAAATTGTATCTAGTGTGACAACCAGAGTTGTGTGAAGTTGTCATAGAACCCAGTATTTCATGACAAGTCCAAGCATATCAAGATCAGGTACCATTATATCAGAGATATGATGCAGAAGGGAGCAGTGAAGCTCCAATATGTCACTACATATGAGAAGATAGTTGATGTGTTGACCAAGCCTCTATCAAGAGTGAAGTTTGTATACTTCAGGGATAAGCTTGGTGTGGTCTAGAACGAATTACCTAGTAAGAGGGAGTGATGAGTTACAAATGTGATTTCAGATAAACAACATCAGAGTGTGGCAGTAGTAACGAGTATTCATTCACGAGAACATTATTGACTATGGCACCAGTCAACATGACCTTGCATAAGGTCGGCATATGTTGAGACTTCGAGGCTAGCGAGTTTCCTAGATTTTCAAGATAGAGGGCCTACCTATGTGGTTGGAGGTGTTTCCTATCCTTGGGCTAGATGGGTAGTGTGTGTGCACTACATTGCCTAATCCTTGTGATTATATGCTTAGTCATTGTGGATTGGTTTCCTAGTGTTCCAACTAAAGGTTACTAGTTCTGTATGAACTAGATGCCATATTTTGTGTAAGTTGGCGAGTTTACTAGTTTTGTCTGAACTAGATGTCAGATTCTGTGTGAGTTGGTGAGGTTACTCATTCTGTATGAACTAGATGTCAGATTATGTGTGAGCTGGCAAGTTTCCTAGTTATGTATGAACTAGTTGAATCCCTATGATGACATAAGGCCTAGAAGGATGATGAGACCCTAGATGCATGATGTGGTTACAAAAATTCTTCAATATAGATTCATGGAAATTGAACAATTCAATGGTCAAGTGTACAAAAGTGCAGAAGTAGTCATTACGATCATGCCAGAAGAATACCTTCCTTGCTAAGAGGGATTGTTGAAGTTTGATTAGCTTCAGAAGATATTTTTATTGTATTTATTTGTTGGCACAGGGCAAACCCAGGGTTCAATGCTTCAATAGCACACCAACAAAACCCTAACTATTGACCCTTTCAGAAACACCTGCGAAGTAGATGAAGTCTCACCCGAGGTAGAGGCAGGGGGGTTTGCGGGACTCAAGTATCTACAACCTAGCTGGGACATAAATTTGTGATTACAACACTTAACAGAGCACTTAGCCAACAATATGTATTAAGTTATGGTTCTCATTCACATCACAGATTAACCCTTATTACAGATTAGCACAATAACAGTCAAGATCTAGCCCTTAAATCTTCTTAGCACATATCATTAAATCATATCTAACATTCATCATACATAAAGTACAAAACATCCATAGATCTATATATCATGCATCAAGATCAGTGCACTAAGAATATAAATACATAAACAACATGAACAATATTGCACAAAGCACATCAACACATGATATACGTGGTTGACCCCAGTGTGGGGATACGTCCACCAACTATTTCTTCTCTTCTTTATTAATCTTCAATCTTTCTACATTCTTCGGCTCCTGTACACAAATCCACAGAGTGCACTCCACGGAGGACAAGAGATCTACGCACAACCCTCCATATCCTCCTTCCCAAAATCAGGTCAAGGCACAGAGCCAACTCCTTAATAGCACAAATCCTTACACAATCTGTGCACAAAGCCTCTTACAATTACTTGCACTAAGCCAAAATAACTCAATACAATACTTTAGCTAGCACTTTACATATTCTTGCACAAAGCCAACATAGACCTACTTCGCTCTAAGTCCTATCTACTTATTTATACATTACAAAAAGGCCTAAACATGGGTAAAACCATGGGTCTACATCCCATACCCATTACATAAACCCTAAAATCCAAAAAATCCTATAAAATAGGTGATATCCCGTGATCTCAACTTTGCCTGGGCACTCCATCTTCGACCAGCCTGTTGAAGTCCTGAAAATGGTCAAACAGAGCCAATGTTCTCTCAAAACTTGGTTGAGGGTCAACAGGCCCTGACACTCACCTGTGACGCATCCTGAGTCACTTAGATCTGGGAAACACTGCTTTGAACACCTCAATTTTAGCTCGAGATTCTTCGACTTGCTGCTTCACCATAGCCTCCTACTCGACGAACTACTGAATTGCTTTCTTCATGACAGGCCCTTCCAGGCATTGTTCTACTATCATGACCACCTATTCCAACTATGAGCCTTGTCCTTCGATTTCTTCAAAAAGCGTGAAGGCTTCATCCTCCACCGGATGGAGCCTTTGCATCACCTCCATAACTCTGTTATGAATAAAAGTAATCTTCTGTTGAACTACGTGTTGTTCCTATGATCTTTTGATCTTCTCAACTACAGTAAGAAGCTTCATTTGTGCTTGCACGGTGGATGCCTGCTACTTCGTCTCCTAGAGTTGTGCTTCTAATTTCCTCATCTCTAGATCTTCTGCAATGTGCTCATAGGTCTACGCACTTTGATCACTTAGTTGTTTACACTCTGAGGCTAATGCCCTGATTATTTCCACCACGTTCCTGGAATATTCTTCCCTCTGATCGCACACTTTTTGCGGAGTGCTAGGTATTGCTTGGATTTCTAGCTCCATTATTCTTTCTTGAAGCTACTGAATGACCTCTGTGAGATTCCCCACTTGCATCTCAGTTGACTCTGGTTCCTCCTGTGCTAATATCGACACAAAGAAAAGTGTTTTAATCACTGTCTCTTTGACCACAGTCTGCTCTGTGAGTAGCTGGTCTTTTTCTTTCTTCATCTTCTCTTTGTCCTCCTTGAACATCGCCCTAATTTCTCCTTTCTCTTGCTGCGCAACTCGAATTTTCTCTAAGGCCTCCTCCTTTTCTTGCTTCATGGATTTTGTATCATGTTCCTTTTCTTCTTGGTCTCGATGAATTCGAGCCTCTGTGGCATCTGCTAATATCTATAATTGGGTGGGATCATCCCCCAACTGTGCACTTTCTGAGGAAGAAGGCATAGTAGGTACTACACAGCTCAAATGGATAGCTTGTTGTATGTATTTGAGATCCTTCTCTATTCTGTCATACATCGACTCCTACTTTTCTCCATGTCTCTACAAGATGTCTTTTGAAGTGTCCTCTATGGTTTTGATGATGAGATCAACATCATCCACTGTGAGCACATTCTTCGACTGAGACTTGTTGGCACAGGCCTACTTTCTTGCCAAAGGTTTCTTTGGGGAAACCTTCATCTTCTACGATGATTCTATTGTGGTAAGGGGATCCTTCGGCGATGTTACTTCACCTTTTTATTTCTTGTCTCCCTATTCTCCGTTTACTTCATCTCCTCCTCCTCCTACAGGTGAGTCGGGCCTACTTTCCTCTGATGCATTATCCTTCTCATCAATTTCTATGTCATGTACTTCCTCCTTTTTATTCTTTTTCTTTGTGTTTCTCTATCCATCATACTCAGTCTGGGTGACCAAAGGACTTATGATGATGTCGGGGTTGGATAACTTTGGATCTTCAACCGGTACAAGAAATTTTGTTGGCCATTCCTTAGTGATTTCTTCCATGTCTTCATCGATCAATTTATAATAAGACTAGAGATCCTCCTTACTTTCATCCCTACACGCAATGATATAGATGAAGTGTTGGTCTATGTGGAACTTCCCTAGAAGCCTATATGTGTGCAAAGTATTTGGAGTCATCCGTGGGAATGATTCAATGGTGTGATTCAGCTATAGATAGTAAGCGTGGAACACCGCATTCGATTGCCACTTCTTCACCATATCACTCATGTACCACAAGGTGGAGAACCTTGTGGCCAATGGCTCTGATGGCTCAAATTCTGGGAATGTCGCTCCCTCCGACATCTCCCAAGTGACAAATGTGACTAAAATCAATAACCAACTGAAATGGAAGTCGCAGCCCTGGTCCTATGCTTTGTGATAGTACTTCTTGAGCTCGTTGACAAGGTATCTCGCCTAGTTCATCTGCATTCCTTCGACACACTTCCCTATGAGGTCAACAATGAACCCTGTGACCTGTGTCAGACAGTTCTTTCAGACGAGCTTGCTAGCTATAAGCTGACAAGATCGGCTCATTGTGCCATCCTGGATGGAGGCTACCTTGTAGCCTTTCTTTCCCTTCTCTACATATACGTAGTCTTCCTTTATGCATTGTGTCAGGGAGCGATCTGCAACCTTCCCTGGGTAGAACTACTGAGGGTTCATTCCATGCATGATTAGTCCTGTGATGAGGTGGATCAGCTTCAGATCCATAGTGACGTACCTATCAAGCCATAGATATCGTCCATGATAGCATGACAGGAGGAGTTTAATGCAAGAGTTAACCTCCTGATGTCGGCCGAAGTGGGGGATATTTATTACATTTAGGATCATTGATCTTGCAAGCTCCTTAATACACAACTGGGGAACTATCTTGGGATTCTTCCCAACCATATTCATCAGGTACCTATGCGGTGCGAGCATCACATGGTTCTTCTGGTCTTCGAGGTTGAATTCGCTTATCTTGATAGATGGGATCAGTCCCAATTGGGGTCCAACTACGCATATCCCCTTTGGGAGATACTCAGTGATCAGCGTAAATTCGATATCCCACGGGACGTTGTCACAGTTCACTATGCCAGTCAAAGGTGGTATGTATTTCAACAAGACCGACGGGATGTTCTTCATTCTCGCCAAATCGTCGTGGTGTTTGCTTCGTTTCTCAGTAGCGGGTCAACTAGACCGTCGGGTAGTCGAGGGGGATGCTTTCAATCCTCCAATCGATGATGCTTGTATTCTTGTGGACATGACTCTCTCATCCATGAGGTATATCAAAATCTCCTCCACATACTTCTCTACTACGCTATGTTTGCTCAACATGCACACTCCTGATCAAATAAATCAGGTAGGCGAGAAGACAGACAAGGAAATCAGATGGATGGCGAGGTATAGAATGCACAGCACGATACAATGGGTTCTTAGTTAGTTCAAATATCACAATTTGCAAAAAGTGGTCTCGGCACAACGTCCGATGGGTTAAATAAGCAATGTCACAACGGATTCCTCCAACGGGCAGGAATAACTCAATCAATACGAATATGTCTATTGTGGCACGGTCCCAACGGTCCAACGACAGTATTTCTAGCAATAACTACATTTATAACCATTCTGAAGCATCATTATAATGGTCAATATGCCTCCAATGGTCATATAGATTCGTCATGGTGAAGTCCCATTTTGCGCGGTTCTGCTATTCTGGCGAAGTTAAGGTTCTGCAAGCCTGCCTTCTGCAAAGAATTCTCTAGAATTTCCTGCAGTTTTTCTAACTTTGCTATCTTCTTACTAAGATTTCTTGCCTTCTTTCCTGTGATTTGAGTCTCTAGGTTCCTCTTTCCATTCTTATTCTTATCTTCTCTTAGCGTAGTAACTTCACACTGTTGAGGGTCTTTCAAAGGGTCTAAAAGTAATACTTCTTGTCTTACTATTTCCGAGGTGAATGCACTTATTTCTTTCACGGGCAGGTTCTTTAAGGCTTCTTGTGTTATTTCAACTTCGGCAGCTAATTCTATGGCCTTCTATTGCTTCGACTTATTCTCTTGTTCTTTTATTATTTTCTTGATTTTTCTAGCTATGGAGTCCTTCAATTCTTTCTTTTTCTATTCTGTGGCTTTCTCCTCTACTTTCCTTCGGATCTGATCTTTCTCAATCCAGGTATTTCCTAACAAAAGTGCAAAAGGGTCATTGTTCTCAACAAACTTAATAACTTCAAATTATTCTTCGGTCGATGTTCCATGAGAAATCATGGGTACATTATTAATTCTTCCACATAGGGTTATCATCTTTCCTTTAAACAAGCCTATCCTTCCCAATGGAGGTATCATAGAAGGCTTTCCCAAAATTTCCCAAGTGCTTTCTGGCATAATATTCACATGTATTTCTTCATCCAAGACACAGTCTATGTCTAAGTCTCCTATCCTTGTTTCTATTTACTTCTTTTCTTTCAAGATCTCTGGTAAACTGATGTCTCTATGATCATTCAGTGTTTCTTTTAGCTATAATAACATAGTCTCTAGTTCTTTTTGGTTTTCTAACATATCCTTAGTCCCTTGACCTTATTCATAGTTTTATTGTCTCATGTTCATCTTTTCAACTTTAGCAATCATTCTAGGGAAATGCAAACCTCATGACCAACATATTTACAACAAAGACAAATGGGACCTATACCAGGGAATTCCTTAGCAAGATGTCTCGATCTTCTATAGTTATAACACAATGTCAATCCTCTCTTTCTTTTAAATGATCCCCAAACTTTCCTATACTGCGCACTAAGATCACCATGTTGGACCTGGAATCAACAAAAATTCTTTCTAGGTTCCTGCACCCACTTGTTAGTCCAAAAATTATTTATATGCATAAGAATAACATATCTTTCACTATCTCTAACAATTTTATTCAGATCAAACTTTCTTTCTTCTAGTTGTGCCCTAGTTTTCAAACTAGGAAAAAATCTATTAAACATACCTAGATTCATACTTTCAAAGCAAATATTTCCACTTATCTTACCTTTACCAAAGCACAAAGCTTTAAGATCTTACCTCTTTCCTTTAGATCAGGTTCCTTTCTTAGCACAAAGTTTCTCAAGATGATTAGAATATTGCGCACTAAAGAAACAGATCTACGCACAAAGATTCCTCTTTTCTTCAGTTCCCAACAATCACAATTTCAGGTCTTGGCAACATAACCATTTTTTGGCACAGGGGCAGACCCAGGGTTCAACGCTTCAACAACACACCAACAAAACCCTAACTATTGTCCCTTTCGGAAACGCCTACGAAGTAGATGAAGTCTCACCTAAGGTAGAGGTAGGGGGGTTTGCAGGACTCAGGTGTCTACAACCTAGCTGGGACACAAATCTGTGCTTACAACACTTAACAGAGCACTTAGCCAACAATATGTATTAAGTTATGGTTCTCATTCACATCGCATATTAACCCTTATTATAGATCAGTGTAGTAACATTCAAGATCCAGCCCTTAAATACTCTTAGCACATATCATTAAATCATATCTGACATTCATCATACATAAAGTACAAAACATCCATAGATTTATCTATCATGCATCAAGATCGGTGCACTAAGAAGATAAATACATAAACACCATGAACAATATTGCACAAAGCACATCAACACAGGATATACATGGTTCACCCCAGTGTGGGGCTATGGACACCAACTTCTTCTTCTCTTTTTTATTAATCTTCAATATTTCTACATTCTTCGGCTCCTGTGTGCAAAGCAACAGAGCGCACTCCGCAGAGGACAGGAGATCTGTGTGCATCTCACCAGATCCTCCTTCCCAAAATCAAGTCAAGGCACAAAGCTAATAGCACAAAGCCTTACACATTATGTGCACAAAGCCTCTTACAATTACTTGCACTAAGCCAAAATAACTCAATACAGTACTTTACATAGAAAAATCCACACCTTGGGAATTTTTTGATGAAGCTTCCCAGCAGTACACATGTGGAGGAGGAGTCTTACTATACTTCTCAAACACACACTACTTCACTTTATCTTATATATTGGGAAATGGACCTAATAATTATGCGAAATTAATGAGCCTCAAACTTCTCATGGTTTTTGCCCTTGAAAAAGACTGCAAAAAGTTATCATTTTTTGGAGACTCAAAAAATGCAATAAACTGGATAAATCAAACTCAAAGATGCAATAATATCAGACTTGCCAATATTGTGGAAGACATAAAATCACTGCAGAATTTTTTTTACTTCTTTTCCTGTCAACATGTCTACAGGGAAAGGAATAAAGAAGTGGACAGGGCTTCGAAAAAGGGTACATACATGGATATGGGCCACTGGAAGATCACAGAGTTCATAAATGAACAAACATGGGAACAACAAAGAACTTTTTTGTAAAAGAATGTACTCTAAAATTTTTACAAGATTTTGGATACAAAATCTATGAAGGATACTATGAAAACTAAGGACTGTACTCAGTACGTTGTAGCATTACAGATTTTTTGGGAATGACTATGTAAAATCCCATGGGATGAAGAAGAAATAACCACTTGATATGAAGTATGTAGACATACTATATCACAAGAATACACCAGAAGGTGTATCTACAAAATGTAATTTTGATTATCATAATGAAAATTAGGCTTTTTTCTGAGGAAAAAAAAGAAGTCAATACAGTACTTTAGCTAGCACTTTACATATTATTGCACAAAGACAACATAGACCTACTTCGCTCTAATTCCTATATACTTATGTATACATTACAAAAATGCCTAAACATGGGTAAACCCATGGGCTGAAATCCCATACCCGTTACATAAAACCTAAAATCCCAAAAATCCCGCAAAATAGGTGAGATCCTGCGATCTCAGCTCCGCCTGGGCGTTCCATCTTCGACCAACCTGTCGAAGTCCCAAAAATGGTCAAACATGACCAATGTTATCTAAAAACTTGGTCGAGGGCCAACATTATTGTATTAGACCGAGTCAAAACCCTAAAGAATAATATTATGTTTTATTTGTAAACTTGGCCCTATTGTTCCTTTGTAAAAGTCAAATGTAAATTAAAAACTGTAAATTGTACAAGTCAGCCCTGACCTAATTACATGGTGACTCAACTTGTATTTATAAGAGGCTAGGCACCTCATTTGAAGAACACACACAACACAAGTTCTCTCTCTCAAGTAAAAGTGCACAAGTCTTAGAAGGAGACACAACTATAGAGTAAGGTTTCTTTCATGGAGGGTTTTGGTTATCTTTTGGAGGTCTATCTTGGTCTAGTGGTGCACTACCTTATTCTGGTTAGGTTTTATTGTCTATCTTCTGGTTATCTTCTATTTTTTGAGATCTCTCTTGGAGAGAGATGTTGTACTTATTGACAAATCTATAATGAATAAGATTTTTTGGGTTTTCTCCCCCAAGAGGGTTTCCTGGGATAAATCTTGTGTATATTGAGGATGTCTTTCTTTCAGTGATGTTTATGTATGTAGTTATTGTTCTAATTATTAAAATTAAAAAAATATTGAATACACTTGACTGCTTAAATGAAATTTTAACACTAAACATCATTTAATGGCATTTTCTATTGCACTAGGTGATGCCATTTCCTTGGATTATACATTGTTCAATGTGTGAGTATTTTAACATTATATAATAAGGACTAAGCACTATTTTTTTACATTTTTATTCGACACTCACCATTATATGTATATTCATTTAATTACATGGAATAATATAAGTGATCAATAATCCATTATGATGTTAAATATGTTGATGAACAACCCAAAAACTGAATGGCATTTCTAAGGTTGAAAAGAACTGAAATTATGTTTAAACATCTAGAAAAAAAATCCACCCCGTTATGTAGTAGTGTATTATGTTAGGGGAAGTAGGTGTAGGGGGTTCATTTTTTACCCCGTGGGAAAAAAGGAAATGGATTTTTCATGGGGGATAAGGATGACAACCAATAATGAAGTAGAAACATTAGTAGGTTACTAGGTATTAGCTATTTTAAAAGATAAAGTGGTTTGAAAAGAAACAATGGTTGGGGATTCGAAAATAAGACTAAGATCCCTATATTACAAAATGAATATTGGAAAATTCAAAATTTTCCATACTTACATAAAGAATCATAGTGTTGGTCCAATACTTTGAGCAACTTGAATTTTTCCACGTCTTGTGAAAGAAAAATAAGATTATGGACAAGTAGGCCAACGAAAGGGCTATTTTTTAAGAGGATATATTATAAGTCAAGAGGATAGGATATGGAAACCATCAACCTACCACCAACCCCCCCTTCCCAATGACATGCAAGGAATCAAGGAGAATATTTCATCCATAACCATCTATCTCTTCATGTAACAACGAACATGTGGTAAGTTAAGGAACTTGTGTCATCCTCCTCATTTCATATTTATCTATTCTGCATGGGCACTTAAGATCTATACAATGGAGGATTTATGTGGTGTGTCTAGATTTATTGGAAGGGGATATGTGGTATGGATCAATTCATTTTTCCCCATTCCCAAAATTATCTTTAGTTCCAAGAGAGAGAGGAGATCATCTCTAGGTGCTCTAGTTGTGGTTTAGTTGTGTTGGTCCCCTCGAAAGAGTAGTGGAACAAATTGTGCATTGTCTTTATAGGAGTAGACATTGTGTCTTGTGTGAGATTAAGGATGTTCAAAGGGGACTGAAATACTCGAGAGAGAGGTGGCAGAGGCCTAGTGTAATGTTGTGAATTAAACCATTTTTTGGAACAATTTGAAAGAAAATTTTGAGTAGCACACCCTAGCAGAAAATTATGCCAAGGACCAATACACAATTGAGGCTGCAAACCATACTCTGGAAATCTAGGAGTGGGAGAATGAAGTAAGATTCTTCATGGTAATACATCACAAGAAGAACTTGGAGTTGGCCTTGTAGTTGATGTATTTGTAATCGTTGGTTGGAATAATCATGGCCCATCTATACCTCCATTGGAAATTTGTCTCATTCCCCCCTTTTCAATCAATTTCCTCTAAGGAACCCTCCCTCTACAACATCTCTTTGGCATCTAAGGAGTTTCTAGAAAATTTTCACTCTCAAAATTCAAAATTCGTGGACACCATAGGTGAAGTCGGTCGGTTTCTATAAACAAGTTTGAGAAGTGTCTTGTGGATGTTGGACTAAATCTGCAAGTGGGCATGCAATTTGAAGCCTATCAGAGGTATGAAACTCAATAATTTTCTTTTTTATTTTAGCATTTTTTGTTGCACTTTTTTTTTACTTTTTCTATATATAAGGCAGTATGACTACTAAGCTTTAATGGCTAAAACTGGGAAGGAAAACCTTGTGGGTAGTTGGTTGTTAAGTTTTATGTCTTGAATATTAGTTCAATGCCAATCCTAAAAAAAATTTGTTACAATGTTGTCTAATTTAGCTACAATCCCCTTTAAATATAAAATCTAATCATTACTATGAAAAAAATAATGTATTATAATATCATGCAAAAATAATACATTGTAATGTCGTGCAAAATATATGATACCTTCACAAATCCCATATATTAATATGACATGAGTAAAACTTAATTATAATAAATTTTAACTTGACCTATTATATTTAACTAAAATGTTGTATAATATTTTCATCCATCATTTATATATTCAACGTATAAAGTAACCTTTTTTCCAATAGAAACTTCGCTCAAAATTATATTAAAGTATAATTTTTTTTACATCATCAAGGATCCTTTTTACTATGGATCATCTTGTTAAGGTTTATACAAAAAGCGCCCACAACTAGACAAGATATACTATCCCCAAAATGAAAAAGGCAAAAAACAATGCAAGAGTTAATACTTCAGAATAACAAAATAGTGTAATATCCACTACAAACAGTAGTATAAGATGGATGCCCATCACCCGGTAGATATTTCAAAGATGTTTAAATGAGTAAGTGGACCACTAGCCCCATATACCCATTGGAAATAGGATAATCTTCCTTCCAGTTCCAATAGAGCTTTTCTTGATAATATATCTGCCTCTTTATTGAAATCCCTGTAAATATGATGAAAGCTAATACCTTGAAATGAGTTGGCTATATCCCTTTTCTTTAGCTTCCATCCTTCAATGTCAACTACCTGGAGATTACCCTTTTGATTTATCCAATCTATAATTACCTTAGAATCCCCCAGAATCTGAATTTTTTGGATAGACCACAAATTTGCCAGAGTAAGTGTAGCCCAAATGTCCAAAATCTCTTCCTTTTTATTGGTACCTTCCCCACAATTGATAAACCATTTATAAACAATCAACCATAGTAATTTGATGATTCCCCCATCTCCACAACACTTGCCAGCTGAAATAGTCGCACCATCAAAGAAATCAATATAATATCCTTCTTGTTGAGTGATTGTGCATACCTTAATGGAGGCAGGTTTAAGGGAAGGTGGGAGCCAAGAGTGTGATCCAAGAATCTTGTAAACCACTGCATAATATGAAGGAGTCCTCTCCTCTAAAATAGCTTTGTTTCTCTCAAGCTAGATGTGCCAACAAGTGAGAGCCGCCAGACCATTGGAGACTGATTTATCCTTTGACTAGGTGGTAAAACATTCATTTATGGAAGCTCCATCCCAATTCATTTTTAACTTAAAGAGTGTATATAATATGGACCAAAATTCCTTTGTGAATGTACAGTGAATAAGCAAGTGATAAATATATTCAATATCAGGCTTACATAGGTAGCAGACCCCAGGTCCCTCCCAACCTTTTTTTTGGAATGTGTCCTAGGTCAGAACCTTTTTTTCCACTGCCATCCAAATATACAGTTTTATCTTTAATTGTATGTTTCACTTCCAAATATTTACCTTCCAGCCACTTCTGATTAGGTAGTCCATAGTTGATATAAGAGCACAATAAAAAAATTTAACAGAAATGTTCCCCAAAGAGTCTCCCCCTATCCAAACAAGAGTATCAATTGAATCCTGGATAGTAATGCCTCCACCCAGAAGCACCCTTCAAAAATTCTCCTTCTTGGATGCTATCATTCCGCCTAAACCCGGATCCTCACTGCTCAGCCAAGCCTCTAAGACAGAGACAACATATTTGGGAGATGTCGCTTGTGCCAGGATGATTATCCTCTTATCTTTTAGTTGGATTATCAACGCATCCAAGAGGATTGTTTTATCTCCCATGCCAAAAATCTGATCCCTGCCAATTGATATTAAATGTCCCGATCCTAGGCACCAACTCTTTCAGTGAAGAATCACATGAATTTTAATAGTGAGACTGTTCCAAATTATAGACGCATAATGTTGTTTATGGGAAGCATGTGTGTACCAATCGACCACAGTTGTATTATATAAATCTTTGTCCATTAAAAATTTGTGCCAAATGTCATCCTGTGTCAGTACTCTCCAAAGAGTGTTTACCAATAATGTTGAATTGAAGAGAGGGAGGTTCTGGAAACCCCCATCCACCAAATTTCTTTGGTCTAGATAGAATGTCCCATCTACAAAGGTGAAACTGTTGATTATTCTTATTACCTCTCCAAAGAAAATCAAACATCAATTTTCAATTTTTGTTTAAAATCAAGCGCAGGATGATCTCCAAAGACATCCAATATACAGGTTGGCTCTCCAGAACAACTTTCACTAAGACAAAACGACCACCCAATGATAGCCACTTGCTGCACCACAACCCAATATTATTTTCCATTTTTGTCACTAACCAAAACTAATCTTCAGTTTTAGAAGCCCCGGTCTTTAAGTAATAGCCCAGATATTTAAACTCGATTGAAATCTCGATAAATGAATAAGGAAGAATCTCCTTTAAAGGATTCAGTTCTACCTCCAATAAACCTTCATAATGAACAATAGGTTTTGTGAGGTTTATCAATAATCCCGATGCATTACAGAATAATTGAAGAATGTTGACGAACTCTCTCCATTATTTTAAATTATCCTTTGTCATAATAAGGAAATCATCCAAAAACAATAAGTGCACAATTTTAATCATTCTAGAAGTCTTTATACATGTTAGAGTACCCTCGATGATGTTACTTTTCATTAAAAGATGGAGCCCTTTCATAACCAAGATGAATAATAAAGGTGATAATGGACAACCTTGGTGTAAACCCCTACCACTTTTGAATAATTTTGTCGTCTCTCCATTGAATAACATTGTGAAGGAGGATGAAGTAACACAACCCATTATCCAATTAGTCAACTGGATGTCAAAACCCACTGTTATTAATGTCAATCTTAAGTGATCCCAATCAATACAGTCATAAGCTTTCCTCAGATCAAGTTTCAAAGCCAATGACTTTATATTATTTTTCTTAATGCTGTGGAGACTCTCATGTGTCGTATCTATTGCATCTTGTATCCACCTACCCTGAAGGAAACCCAATTTTTCAGTAGATAGATATATTGATAGGATCGGTTTGATCTGATTAGCAATAATTTTGGATATCACTTTATAAAAGAGATTGTATAAGGAGATCGGGCAGAAATCATCGAAGGTAACAGGTTTGTTTGCCTTCGGAATAAGAGTTAGAAAGGTTGAATTTAGTCCCCCATTAATAGTGTGTTTCCTCCTCGAGTCCTTCATCATCTCAAGGAGATCTTCCCCAACCAAATCAAAAAATAAAGTGAAAAATTCAGCAGTCTAGTCGTCCAGCCCCGAAGTCTTCTCTTTTTTAAAATGAAATAAAACAGCCTTGTATTCCTCCATAGTGACAGGGATGAAAAGGGGACCTGACTCCTCATCACTATCCATCCTGGGACAAAGACTAGATACCTTGAATTGATCATTGATTTTAACAATTGTTGGGGCCTTATAAAAATTCTTATAATAGGCTACTACTTTTTCCCTTATCAATCCCTGGTCTACAAGGATGAGTCCATTTCTGTTATCACTGGAATTTCTTCCACAAATGGTTACATGAATCCAACATCTTCAAACACTCATTAGTTCATCTATGGCCCATAAAATGAATTTCCAAAGGGCACAAAACTATACAACTAGTTAAAAAATCAGAATGTGCTAAAGATACAAAGGCATCACGCACACGTGCAACAATGGAATAACGCCAAAAAATCGCATATGCTCCTGATGCGCGACTGTGGATGAAAAAAGCCATGCACACCTCAGAACAACACATTTATGATTTTGGTTGGCCTTTCACCCACTTTTGGTTCATCTCCCAAGTCAATTTGACACTCAAATCCAAGTTGAATCTGAGTGGGGGGTTGGTCAAAGACCTAAGGGTGCCCTAAAGAGCCCTTTGTTCACACTAAAGACTAGTTGAATAATGCCTCGAAGCTTTGCTATAAAAAGAGGCAATGGGTGCACTATATTTTCAAGTAATTCATTTGTATTTTTATGATGCCTATATTCTCTTAGAGGAACCTCTTTCCTCACTAGAGCATACAAGCACCATTTCATTTGGCCATTCACATCACCTCTTGAGTGAATGAGCTTTGGATTTATTCACCATTTTATTTTAGTTTTCTACTTGTAAGAAGAGATCAATCATTGGGGGTTCAAGAGCCCTCCCTTGGAGGAAGAGGGGACCCATAAGTCCCCCTTTCTCTTTGGTGTTTTCCCACTAATACAACTTATCCATTGGTGGCATGCATGTTGTTTATTTTTTGTTCTATTTCCCTTATGCACTCTAGTTTAATTTATTTTATTGTTATTAGTTTAATTCTTTGTTTATTTCTTATTCTTGATGTTTCTAACTCTTGCATTCACTATTCTCTTGTGCAACTAAACCAAATGTACTTGTAAGCATCCTTATTTTTCTCATTTAGGTGATGA
This sequence comes from Picea engelmannii, assembly GCA_009831015.1. NCBI lineage: Eukaryota > Viridiplantae > Streptophyta > Pinopsida > Pinales > Pinaceae > Picea > Picea engelmannii. The sequence goes on from ML777027.1 coordinate 975,787, forward strand.
AAGGGACGCAACAGATTGGTGACTCCACTAGGGAGAGGTATCAATTTCCTCCTCATTTGGGTTGTTTGAGCACTTCATTTTGGTTTATTTAACTTGCAGGAACCATAATCAACCCATGCCTACCTGCAAAAATCTAAATTCAGAACTGAGATGAGGGAATTTCATTAAGAATTTCCTTCACGGCCGTGTAACAGAAAGTGCGTAGGTTCTTTAACCCACAGGCCCTTCTTCCGAGCTCGTGCGCCAAACCTACTATGTTTCTCAGCATATTCCACGCACTGTGCCAAAAAGTTGTTTTTAATTTGTGCATTGGCGCCCAATGTGCCTCTGTGTACTCTGTGACCCGTGCATCTGTCTAGAAAATAATACATTGTAAAGGTTTTGGTGATATGTTGGAGGCCCATAGCCTTATTAAGTTTGATTTTATGCAGATTTTAATTTTCACCACACTTAGATTCCCTCTCTACATGAAGGGTTAGTCAAAACATAAGCACTTAGGAGGTTAAAATCCATATTTGTCCTCTTTTTTCTTTGATTTTTCCACATGGATGGCTTGTTTTGATTAAAGATAAGTTGGAATCTTTCTATATCACAAATATAACTACTTACATTGGGACTAGAAATTGAACATCAATCTTTGAGTATGCTCTTCTCTCACGCCATAAAGCGATCCTAAGAATCAGAAAAACGATTGAGGGAACATTTCATCTCCCTTAAAGACAAAATCTTTAGGAGAGGACAATAGCCCCCTCGGGACTCCTCTTAGTTTATTTTCAAACACATCTTAAAATTGTAATGGGCCCATAATGCCCACATGCTACAAAGAATAGGATAGTTTTGAATTTACTTTCTTAGATTAAATCACTAGGGAAGTTTAAAGGTTTTTGTAATGGGCCCATACATGCCCACATGTCCACAATCTAGGATAGTTGTTGAAGCTTTCTTAGATTAAATCACACTAGGGAGTTAAAGGATTGGTAAGGACCCATATGTTCACATGCTAGTTCTCTAGGGACTTTAGAATTTCACAAGGTTGTACCAATGGAATTTAGTAAATTAGATAATCAAAACTTGTAAGGACCACATGAAGTCCACATGCAGCAAGGTGACACCTAACTTATTAAAAATTTGGCACACTTTCACTTTTTCACACACAAATTCACTACTCACTCACATAGCTTCATCTAGAAAGTCATGGAGGTTGAAGTAAGTTTCCTCCAAAGGGATTACGAAATGCCCCACCCCTTTTCTTAATGAGACTATCCACTCCCACTTAATTTCAACGAGATTGGTTCACACCCCCAATCTCTCGAACCACCACATCTAAAAAAATTCTAAAAACTCACTAAGTTTTCCTCCACAGGAGGTGCCAAAATAATTTTTTTAGTCTATGTAGGATCTTGGGGATAATCATCCAAATAACTCCCCGTTATCTTGTTCCCACATCTTCAAACAGTAGAAGTTTTCAAATAGGGAACTTTAAATCATCCAAGTCAAGTGTTCCTACACCATAAGGCAGGGAGATACCCATGAAGGGTTGAAGGTCGAGGTCTAGTTGTTTTGTGTGTCCCCCCTTGAGGCACCCACCTCTTGGACGGGATCCAACCCATGACCCATTTCTTAGGCTGAAAATCTAAATGTCGCACTTTGACCGAGGTACCTAATGACAAAATTTTAGGACATCTACCTAGGTGGCAATTGTGGGTTGCAATTGCACCTTGATCGAATTTTGTGTGGCTATTGGGAAATATCTCTAGCTCTTTCGGGATATGCACCCTCTACCCCTCATTATAACCGATTACTTCATCCTTCACTAGTTTCTCTTCTGGTGGCTTCATACCCCACTGTCAAGTGCTATTGGAAGGTCTAGTGCTATTTGAGAGGAAGGACGTTACATCTTTTAGGACACGAGCATTTGTTTTCTTTTTTCTCCCACGCAGAAAAAACCTATCTACCCACATGTATGCTTATTTATCAATTGATTTATGTATTATTCTCTAGTGATTACATGCAATTGTGAGATATATTGTGAAGGTCCAAAAAAATCATAATAAAGACTCTTGTTCATTTAGTGATCTCATCACCATTTGCACACATACAGTCTGCTAGTCGTACATCATAGGGGACCCACAAAATCCCTGTCATTCCATATGCTTGCTAAATATCCCTCCCATTCTAGGGGGAGTTCCTAGTCTTGCCAACTCATCGGCTCCACCTTCTCACACTCCTGTGAGTGTTATCGTTTTGTGATCCACTTTGCTTGTTTCCACTTTACTTGGGTCCACTTCCCAAGGTCAAACATCCACTCACTCTCCTTTACACAGAAGCGGGGGGGGGGACTTCTTCCCAAGGGGGAAGTAAAACCCCACCTAACCCCCCTCATGGGTCAGGTACACAAATCACTCACACCATGGTTGGAACTAACCCTCCTCAGGGGTCAGGTACACAAAACATTCCTACCATGAGAGGAATTAATACTCCCCCACCACCTCAGATGCCATACTTGGCTTCCCTCAATATACTGGATCTAACTAATCTCACCAATGATCCTATATTTCATGACCCCACATGGCCTACAATGCCTACCAAACTACCTTCATAAATTCCCAAGTTTGAAGGAAAAGTGAGAGACGACCCGACCAACCATATCATGACCTTCCACTTATGGTTCTCTTCAAACAACATCATGGACAACTCTTTCCAATTGAGGTTATTCCAACACATGCCCACTGGACCATCGGCCAAGTGGTATGTAGAAGAAAATATGGGTCCCATGACCTTTGAATCTTTGGCCAAAGAATTTTTACCTTCTTTCAACTACCAATCCGTCATAACAATGGTCCCAAACTACTCTCAGAGTTTAAAAAAACCTCCGCTACACACATCACTGACCACATTCATGAATGGTGTCAACGATGTATTCTATGCAAAGCAGAAGCCACCAAGCAACAATGCCTCAATTGGTTTCTCAAATCACTTGTTTCCCTCCTTGCCAAGGATGTGGCCGCCACCTTCCCCCAATCTAAAGAAGAATCCATCGACAAGGCTCAATAGTTCGAACTCATTTATTCACAGTCAAGATACTTATACACAGTACTACATGATGCCTTGAGACCTGTACCATTCGGTCAGGAAAAACCTGGGATGTCTCACTCGACGGATGGATTGATTGGTACCACTACACACCACAATTCACACCTCCAACAACCACCTATGTATTGAACACCTCAATATATGTTGACATATGGCGGACCTCCTTATTATCTTCCTCTCCCTTATCAACAACTATACCCTATTTCCCTTCCTCCACCCATTAGTGGACCACCATCGGCACCCACAATACGACCAACAGCCCAACTAAGTTCTGGTACTCTCTCTACCTCAGCTTATACCCTAAGCACTAGTGAAACCACTACACCTTCCTATATACCATACGGACCATTTACACCAAATAATATGTACTTTCAATTTCATGGCCCTCCATAGCCCATGACTCCATCACAAGGACACCCACACGTTAGGGATAAATTTGTTTAGCCCTCTCCCATTCAACAATATCAAAATTTTGAACAACTAAATACGACAAATCTGACCCATCAGTCAAACAATGCCAAAAAGAAAGTAAAAAATCAAAAAAATAATAATCCAGGACCAGGAGGGAACCAGAACCACCCCCAACAGAACCAACCAGTCGAGGGCAACCAGAATCAGGGGAACCAGAACCCCTAAGGGGGAAATAAAAACAAACACCAAGGGAAGAACAACAACAATCTTTGGACAAACTTCCCTTGTGCCCTTTGCAATGAGTATGGCCATTATACTCACCATTGCCCTCAAATTGTTAACTTTAAATGGATGAAAGAATCTGGAAATGGACCACGTCCCCCAACACCACCTGCCCCCCAACAAGCCCCACAACAATATGTACAACAACCACCCCCTGTCATACTGCAAAACCCCATTCCACACCAAGGGGTGATGAACACCCAATAGGATATGAATCTGACCCCACCACAAGTGGGATAGTATCCAAACCTAAGCACTCCTACAAATTGCACTATCCTCCTCACTAGTGAGGAAGAAGTCCTTCTATAAACACGCATTCGTCAATAAAGTGCACCCCCTAACTCTGCTCCCACTACCTCGGAAGCAACCCCAGTCACAACTGAGCCACCTTTGATGATTCCTTTCCCTAATACTAACCCACCCCTTCATATTCCTCACATCCCATTACAACGTTATATCAACAACCCTCAGGCTAGGGCCGCACACAATTACAGTCTAGTCAATGAATTGGCCCAATCCCCTATTTTCATGTCAGTTTTAGAATTCCTTCAAACCTGTCCTACTCAACGGAAATTGTTACATTCTTCCCTAGGGGCAGTCGACCCTGTTGATACTTGCCTCATCACCTTTGATCTTGATAGTTGGGAACCTCATCTACCCACTTTGGTCGCTTTCCAAATACCGGTTAAAATTCAAAACATCACAGTTCACTGCTGCATCATTGATGGAGGTGCATCCACATGCATCATGTCCAAAACTGTATGGTAGAAAATTGGCTCCCCCAATCTCCTACCATCCTCCATTACTCTAAGAGCTTATGACAGATGACCATCCTCTCCAGAAAATCTCTTTCAAAATGTCCCCATTGAACTCGAGGGCAAGACTATCCTCATTGACATTGAATTTATCGATGCTCTGCTCGATTACAACATTTTTTTTGGGCATAGCTACATGTATGCGATGAAGAATGTGGCCTCTTCCATGTTTCAAACAATGATGTTCCACACTAGTTTGGTCCGAAACGTCGAAAAACATAAAACCTATGCGATGGATCCGAAAGAACTCTCTGAACAAAACAATGGTTGCAAAAGTCTTAGAACAGAAATAATGATGTTCCCCCACAATGGGAATATTGTCACTATCGACCAAGTGTCACATTATGATCCCAACCCTTCCTCCAACATCGATAATATCCTACCCTTTGTTCACACTAATCCCGAGGCCTACCAACTCATCGATATGGGTCCCGAAATTTTCAAAGACCAATCCTTGCTAGGGACTTACAATGGATCACCTCTACTCATACATCCCTCAGCACAAGTATGTGTCATATCATCCAATGGAACAAAAACTGGAGATACCCTTCCTACCACAAAGGCTTCATTACTATCTAGCATCCCACTAGTTCCAGAGATCCTTCCTCAGGAATCCCTTGAGAACCCTCCATCTCCCCCTATTCTTGATTACACCCTCCCCTAGGGCCACATCCCGGTTTGGGAGACAGTCCCCCAAGCCATTACTAAAGTCCCCTTCTGTTACCCCCCACCAGGTCTACAATCTTTCCAGGTAGCCGCAACACTTACCCTTCCCAATATGGTGATGGCAATTCCAGTATGGTATCTGCATCCACCTGATATGGTCCCTCAACCATCCCTCCCTCCCCAAACATAAGGAATCCCAATGCAGATTCCAATACCTACTCCCACCACACCACCCACACCCCCACTCACTAGCACCATTACTACAATGGGGGGCAGACAGAAGAAGAAAGATCCCACTGCTCCACTTCCACCCCAAGTCCAACCTCCTTGTGCACTATGTGAGAAAGATGGACACCCCAACAATAAATGTACGTCTCTCCCCAAGATACGCAATTTAATTCAACTCCCTCGAGTGATGACATCGCTCGTCATTTCATCCAATTCACCTAATACTACCATTACATCCCCCATAGGAGGAAAAGTCCTACGAACCAAATTTGCATGTGCCATTTGTTTAGAATACGGCCATTACACCCACCATTGTCCTATGCTACCTCAATTTTAGCAGACGCTAGCAGCCGTACGCCAGAGATTTTAGCAAGAACCCCTCCCATCTGCATCATCTCACACACATGTCACTGACATACACTATGTCACAACCTCATTCAATGAACGTATGCGATGCCTTTCTCTCTATGTGAATCACTTGATCATTTCACATATCAATGTCCTACGATTGTTGAATATAGGCGTCGTCAATTGACCCTTATTCCCAATCCTACCCTCACCCCACCTCTGGTGACGCCATTAGTCCACCCTACTCCCTCTTCGGATATAGTTTATATCTTTTCCCCCAAGCTTGAGGAACTTCCCACCCCTCCCTGGTTCATAGATAGTCTCAAGGAGGATTTTCTCCCAAATCCCCCCAATTCTCCCATTCATTTCCTCACGAAATTTTTATGCCCGACTACCATTTTCAACCCATAGTATCTTGATATTTGGTTTATGACAAGCGAACCCGCGCAACCCCCTTGCATCATTCCCCCTTCCTCTTCACTAGAAGACAACCACACAGTGACAGTCACCAACGTTACTCCTCTAGATCCCCTATATTCTCGACAGTTTGTTGATGGGAGAAAATGAACGCTCTCCAACTGGAGGAGTGGATCCGGTCTGGGGTTGTCTAAATAACCCAAGTCATTTGGAATGATCCACCCCGACGGGTTTAGTGGCTCTGTTGGCTGATCTAAGTCCTAAGAAACGAAAGAAAACTAAACTAAAAGGAACTAATCTAAATGAAAACAACAACTAAAGAAAACTATAAACAAATCTGAATATTATATACAGTTTACTGTCTAATATTATACAACAATAATTCTATGGAATTAAATGTTCTGTTATCAATAGAATTAGATCTCAATTATATATTTACAGTACTTACAGAATACAAATTTTGATCTAAATTTGCAAAAATCAATGGTAAAATGCCTTATGATAGCGAAACCCTTATTTTTTGATTTTTTATATCTTTTCTGTGAAAGAAGAGAAATAAAAAATAACTAAGCTAAGCAATTAATATAACAATCTGTACTATAAAACTGAACTATATATCTATCTAAAACTATTGAGAATTCTTGAATTTATTAACTATTAAATAACGAATAGAAAACTGACCTGAAGTAACACTTCCTATTTGTCCTGTGCTCAGTACTTGATTTAGCTATTTGGTGGGAGGAAACCTGCACTAGATTTTCCACAAGCTTCTAGTAAACAGGAAGCGGTAGTTCTCTTTGAATATGAATGACAGAACAAACAAGACATAAAACGACATCAATTTTATAATTTACAAATCATCACATTTAGATAAATCCCTATGGGAAGATTTGTACAGAACAATTCATTTAACGAAGAAGATAAACCTTTATTCATTAAATTGAAACAGAGTAATTGTTGTACTAAAAATGAGATACATAAGATATGGACATAATTTAAATCACAATGCATTAACCTGTAACAAGTCTTGATATCTAAAGTAGTCAATAACTTGATCACAAATTAAAATGCACAAAACTTGAACGAAAGTATGATAAATTGAAAGCTAAAACTATTACAAAAGATCCACTTCCATTAGAGTCTGTATCATCATAAATCCATAGTCTTTGTTCTCCCAACAGTGATGGGTTCATTACAAAAATTAATGAGTATATAAAGGCCACAGGGTAAAACATCCCTATGGGAATTATCAAAAACTGTTTACAAAAAATCTGGGAACAATCTCCCAAATCTCTAATTCTAATTAAAACTAACAACCTAAAACAAAACTATATAACAAAAGCATGTTCTAAACTACCACAGCATGTCCAATTTCCCATTGAAATTCGTATATAATTGTAGATGGACAATAATAAACAAGTTTAAATAATGTTTTAATTGTAAAATTAACAAAAAATCTAAATTTTATGACCAGCTACAAAATCTTACGATTTTGTAGCTGGGCATATTTACAAACAGAATCGTTTTAAATCAATCCAAATGATAACAGAGATACATTCGACCTATTAAACAAACCTTTAATTACTAATTCAAAACAAAGCAAATCATTCAAGCCAGAAGTAACCAAATCTTTTATGCCAATTTGAAACAATGAAATCGTGTTTAATTAACCGAATGGTAACAGGGATATATGCAATATGTCAAACAACTTTTTATTACCAATTTGAAGCAGACAAAAACATTTTGACAATTCAAAACCAACGAAATAATTTTTTGAATCAATTTCAATCGAAACAGACTATAATCGATTTAGCCAACAAATCTTTCATACTCATTCAACATAAACACAATCGTTTATGTCAATTCAGAACTTAACAAAATCGTTGTTGAATCAAAAAAAAACTAACAGAATCATTTTTTTAATTAAAAAATAACAGAACTATATCAAACCAATCTTTCATACTAATCCAACGCATACACAAACGACGATGCTAATTCAAGGCATGCATCATCGTTTTTGAATCAAACCAAACAGAAATGAATCGAACTAACTCAGGGCCGACACAATCGTTATACTAATTCAAGAGCAATAAAATCGTACTAATCAAAACATAACATATATTTGATTTTAGCAAACAAATATTTTGTACATGATTCAAAACAAAATCATTCTTGGTAGTTCGAAAATAACATAATTGTTTTGAATCTATTCAAACAAACAGAACTAATTTGGAGCAAACACAATCGGCTAACCAAATCATTCAAAAATCGATGTTGAAATACATACATGGGTTGTAGAAAAACTCTTTGGTCAGGATAACTTTTGTTATTGGATAAATTCGTAAGTGCGGACACAGACCGATCTCCCTAGATCCACCTGGATCTAGAACAAAACAAGACAGAATAATACTCTTTCCCTAGATTTTAACTATTGAATGTACTAGAAGGAAAGAACAAAGAACATACCTTATGATCGCTTCCTATGGTCTTTGTTGCTCCTGC
>ML777027.1:1003305-1059403 GCA_009831015.1 Picea engelmannii
TACAATATACATATAGGAGCCAGCGGCATCCAAAACCCTAACCCAATGACCTGGATTAGTCCAAAACCCTAATTCCTTAACCGGAAATAGAAAACCATTGGCAAAAACCATGTGCTGAAAACCACCTAATATCATGTGGTCCCTGAAATATGTCGTCCCAGAAATATGTCGGCTCGACGATAATATGTCGGCCCGAAACCGGCGAAAATATGTAACCGTGGGGAAAATATGTAACTACTTGTGCAAAGAATATAACACATACCCAACAAGTTGCAGGGGTAACCGTGGAATGTGATCATCCAAGTCAAAGACTATTAAATTTGTATCTATCGGGTCAATTCCACCTATATCTTTCAACAATGCCTTCCGTTGTGCAGGACACGACTGAAGGACTTCAAGGGCTGACATCGCTGAAGGTGCCTGGGCCAGATCTTCCACAATACTGTAGTTCTGGGCCGCACGAGCATGAGGATTGAAAGTTGATTTCCTAACGACACCCTTAGGGGGGGGTCGTAGAACTGTATCAAGGCTCGGTAGTTCGAGATGAAGAGGACCGTTTGTAGGTGGAGTCGGTGGAGAGGGTTGTACCAAAGTAGGAGGTAAATCATCAACCTTCTCCTTAGATGGAGAATAATCTTTGGCTCTAGTTGTGAGTGCAACATTTTTTTGCTTAGAATCACCAGTACACATCAAAACATATGATGTAGTAGAAGTAGATGGTTGGTCATGGATGACCAACTGAGCCTGTTGTTGAGACGGGAAGGGTTGTGACAAGACTACCGACGTATATGGTTTCAGGGTTCCCTGAAGGAACTTAGTGACCTCGGCACGTCGTGGACAATCCTTCGTGTAGTGATTGTCACCACAGATAAGGCAAGGGTAACGGGTTTTGCGCTTATCCCGATCTTCAACAGGGGTATTTTTAGGCTGCTTTGTTTGATTATTATTTTTTCCCTCCTTATTCTTGCCTCTCCCTTTTTTCGATTTATTTTTACCAGTCGGGGTAGATTGAACGACGTTCACCTCAGAAGTTTTACTGGTGGAAGTGGCAGGAGACAGAGCATGTTGAACATTAGAAGAAGTAGACTTAGGTTTGGTGCTTGAAACAGAATGTGATTGGGCTTGGGTAGTACCAATTACACCGTCAGTTGCATGTGAGGCAGCTGGAGTAGTTGAAGTGCTGGAAGTACTAGGACGAGGTAACTCAGGGAATAAATCATAAAGTGTTCTCGTTTGCGAATAAACGAGATCAAGATATTGAGCATGACTTATAGCCTGCTCTTCCGTGACAACGCCACCCATGGAAATGTCCTTACCAATTTCATTCACAAAGTATTTTGTAAACCATTCGGCCAGTAATTGATCGGGGAGTTCAAGTTTAATGAGACGTCATCTCCTTCACCACTCATGGATATGATCCGATATATGAGATCCTTTAGTCTGTTTGAAGGAAGTCAAAATCTCAGTCCCAGTATCATAACAGATCGGTAACTGATAATGTGTAATAAAATCCATAGCTAGGGTGTTGAAATCAGAGAAGAAACCTTGTGGAAATTCAATATACCACTTCACAGCAGAACCAGTAAGGGTTCGTTGAAAAAGATGTAAACGAATAGAGTCATCCATCAACGAGTTGGATGAACACCATAAGTGAAAAGTCATAATGTGATTGTTCGGGTGCTCTCCCACTTTGTCATCGAATTTAGGAATGTTCGATGGAAGCTTGGCTGGAATAGCAGGCCATTGGGGAGAGTGACAAATAGGATCATTTAGAATCCTAGAAAAATCTGGCAAATCCAAAGTAGCAAGAAAAGGTAATTGTCGATTCACCTGTGGGTACTGGTGACTTTGGGGTGGAATCCCTGTTGGAAAACCAGTAGGACCGTAAGCAGTCTGCCCATAGTGGGAATACCCAGGCTGATTCGGTGCTGGTTGGAGAGGATAGTAGCTCGGGGGATTATAACCTTGAGCGGGGACATGAGTTTGAGAATTCGTACCCCAAATAGGATTTGGTATACCTGGATATGGTTGGCCGATAGTAGGGACAGTTTGTTGCCCCTCGGTCATTTGAGGAAGATTTTGTATCATCTGATTCCAATACTGGGCCAAAGCAGGAGGTATATTTTGTCCAAAAGGTGGGGTTGGACCCCCTATCGTAGGTGGAGTGCCAACCGGATGTTGTGTCGCAAGAGAATGTTGCGTAGTATTTGGAAAGTGTCCGGTAAGAGGAAGTTGAATTGTACCACCTTGTCCACCAACGGGAATCTGCAAGTTTGGTGTAATGGACAGTATAGTGCCACTAGGATTAGGATTACCAGAAGGAAATTGAGAGAGTGTTGGAATAAAATCGGGAATAGGATTCCTAGAAGGACCACCAGGAGTACCAGATGGGGTTTGTGGAGGTGTTGGAATAGAAGCATTCAACAAAGAATTCAACGCATGGTATCCGAGGGGTATTGTCGGAGTGACATTGGGCGTTCGCTAGGTGTTTATAGGAGGAATACCAGTGGTAGTGAACCCGATTGGGACACTCGTAGTGTTCACGAGATGGGCCATCTCAGCAAGGAGAGTAAAGTGATAAGTGGTATTCACCGGTATAGTATTTGTCTCAGAAAACACCGGAGGGTTGATTTCGGAGACCACAGGTGAACCAGGACTAAAAAGGGTCCTGCGGAAATCACCTACAGACCAAAAAGGATCTTGGCCTTCTACACCAGGAAAAGGCCCAATGGGTGATCCAGAAGAGGTAACAACTAGTTCTCCGGAAGAATTTAATCGCACAAAGGGTCGTTCACCATGACGAATCCGAAATTCTTCTCTAGTATTGGTAACTCGAAAAGGTTCTAGAGAGTCAGGTGATTCCACTTGTGGTGTGGAAACAACTGTGACTTCACTATGTTGAGGAGAGCCTTCAGGTGTAGTTGTAGGCAAGGGTTGTGAAACGTCCAGATGTTCTGGAGATAAACCCTGCATTCTACTGAACGACGTGGGGGTGATATTGTATACGAGTGACAAGCTCTGCGAAGAAACTCCTATGGTCAACTTCAAGAAAAAAATAACACGTGCTAGTAAACAAAATCTAGGAATCAATCACCAGGCAAACAAGACCTTCTAATATTGAAGCCACTAGTTGGTGATGAAATCCAACATCGCAACAACAAGACAAGAAGGGGAGGGGATAGGATGGAAAAGTTACGTTGATGACCTGCTTAACGGACTTACACCCTGGTGCAAGCTCCCACACATAATTGTGGGTATACCCTCCAAGGAGGTCGAGTGAGTTTGGTCAACGTCAATTCCAGGTACCGTGAAGACTTTCCCCTCCACAGTCACCTCGGGTAAGAACCTAGAGAGATAGGCCACTAAGGTCACCACCAACAACAATAAAGCCTGGGGGAACAATCGACAGTCCGATCCACACGCAAGGGCAGGGTATCTAGCCCGAAATCAACCCAAAAGGCTTCCACTCATCATTGTGGGTATACCTCCGAGTGACCCCCGTAATACGTGCAATCTCTACACTAATGTCAACAAAGCAGGGTGAGTAACTCTGCCACCATCAATGTGACCTAGTGCTTGACCCTTTTGTGAGAAGGGATTCCCAGGACAATATGTTGCAAATGGAATTTAACACTCCCTAACTCAAGATGTTATTGTGTGTTTTGAGCTTTTGGAGAGTGTATCTCTCTTCCTACTCCAAAGCACTATCCTAACTAAATGTTGGTGTAAAAGAGCCCTAGAAAAGAGTTACTAGATAAATTTTAAGATTACGCAGTGTTTTTTAAGAGTTGTTGTTTACTCAAAGGTAATGGAAGTGAAACTTATGTTGTATGACTCTAACCCAATAATGCAAGGATGAGAATGAAATGTATCACTTTTCGTTCAATGAATCCTATGTATGGGAGAGAGAGAAGTTTTCCAGATCAACCATGAACTACAATGCACAATTTCCTTTCAAATGCTAACACAAACAATCATTTATCAAATGAAAATTCTCTATTGTATCTTTTTCAAATGCTTCAACAATCTCAATAATTTGATTTTTCAATGTTTTCTAAACAACAAAAACAAGTTCTTGAAAGAAAAACTTGTGTTCACTTTCCAAAAAGGACCCTCAATATGCCAATGAGAGCACAGAAAATCAAATCAATGATCAAGCAAATAGCCCCATCTACTCTTTCAATGAAAGCAAAAATAAAGAGAAAATCAAAATAGTATTCTCAATTACACAAGAAAATGATCTTTCAAACCAATAAGCAAATGAGAAAACCAAGCAAACTTAACTTTCAACCAATCACTGGATCTTAACTAATCAAACACACTCAGAGTCTGAAGTCAGAGAGAATTGTTTGCTAAGAAGAGTCAAGAAACGAAATTCAAGCCACAAATGACAAGAAAAGCCTTGAAACCCTAACACTGTTCATACAAGCAAACAAAGGAAAGAAATATATCAATCAATTGTCCAAGAAACTCATAAGAGGTAATTCAACTGATCTAGGCAGTTAGAAAGACCTAAACTCAAATTCAAAATTTTGAAAAAGCATGTTCGCAGGCAAGCAATATTACATAGTGCGAGAATCACTGATTCTCGCAGGTGACCCTTGAGCAGGGTGCGAGAACCTCGCACTGGAACCTATGGGTAGGGTGCGAACCTTACCAATTCTCGTAGGCTACAATGAAGTGCAGTGCAAGAATTCCTGAACATATCCAAAAATTTGAAAAATGAAGTAAAATTCAAAAAGGCTTCTGGACTCAGAAGGTCTATCAGGATATCCTGAAGACTGAGAGACTGATAAGACAGGAGAAAAATGAAACCAGAGAAAATGGCCACAGAAAAACACAAAAAACCACAAAGAAAATGGGATTTTCCCCAGCGGAGTCGCCAATTTTGTTATTGGATAAATCTGTAAGTGCGGACAGAAACCGATCTCCCTAGATCCACCTGGATCTAGAACAAAACAAGACAGAATAATACTCTTTCCATAGATTTTAACTATTGAATGTACTAGAAGGAAAGAACAAAGAACATACCTTATGATCACTTCCTATGGTCTTTGTTGCTCCTACTTCACTCCAGTTCTCTTGTGCAGTCAAGACCAAGACAACACAAACCAACCAAAGTGAAGAAAGCACAATCTATTCAACAATCAATCTATGTATATGATCAAGGAGTTATACAATAAAGTGGAAATAGCTTTATGGGAAAGGGACATATTACTGTATCATATTAATGGAAAGTAAAGATTACAACCTGAGCCTTGATGTTGCAAACTTCCTTTCGATGGCCCCTGGCTCTGGCACACACACTTGCTCACTTGCATGAAAAATATCAACCACTTTTGATAAACTTGTTGGAGTTATTAGCTGTTGTAGCATCAGTCCTTCACACAATCCTTTTCACTAATTCTCCAATGAATCTCTTGTTTGTTTGCTTCTAACCTTTTCCATGAGAATTCTCTCAATATATAGGAGAGAATGGATTAGTTACTTGGATAAGAATGATCCCAAAATATCAGGGAATCTGGTACTTAGATAACCATTCGAATGCCATCTCATCCTTCTAGAAGATTCCCTTCAAGAAGCTTCGAGAATTCATCTTTTTCCCTTCTTTAGAAAGAGTTCGCACCCTAGTAGTTCAACACAGTGCGAACTTCTTGCACCCTGGCTTAAGGCAGCCTGCGAGAATCATGCATTCTCGCAAGAAAATATACTAGTAGCCTGCGAACAGTCCTCAAAAATGTGATTTCTGGAAAGAGATGAAGGTTACTTTTCTCAGGAAAAAGTTCTAAAGAAGAGCCTGAAATACACCATCATCAATACATCATCATGATGACCAAAATCATGGGTAACACTTTGAGTTGACAAAGGCAGTTGTTGCCTCAACATTTATGGAGACAATTGAACCCGTAGTCTTTTGCTTCTTATCATAAGCCTATAGCTTGTCATTTTCCTTTGACAACACAGTAACCTGTTCCTCTAATGATTTAATTTTAGATTGCAACAGAGGAACATCCGTGTAGTAACGTTCAAGCCAAGAATTTCATTGAGTACATGGTGGTTGATCGGGCCTTGGCATTATAGGTGAGGGTTCGTTCAAGTTACCAGGGGTTCCACTGTGAAACTTAATTCCCGGGAAGTTAGGATCATCCTTGAGGCAGGGAGGTAGGTTGGAAATGTAATCATAGGGTTCCACAAAATAGAGGCCATGAGAGTAAGGGTATTCCTCAGTTAAGAAACGTTCAATCTCAGAGTCTGAATCCTCGCTCAAAACGATATGCTTCTAGTCAGAGTTTTGTTTGGGCTTGTTCCGAGCAAATCTAGATATCCATTGTGCATTCTTCTTTCCCTTACTATTGATACCAGCATCACCCTTGCCTTTCTTCCTTACAGGCCTCTTAATGGTCTTATTATTGTCTTTAGCACACGGGTTGGCCATGGTATCGGGTAGGTCAATGTTGGGGCAGTTTGAGGGTTTGACAGGGGGTAGAAGGGTAGGAGGTGGCACGATGGTCCCAACCAAGGTTTCAGTGAGCATGGCCTTGTCCATTTGAACGCATTCGGGAGTGGCAAAGCCATTCCTTAAAAGGAAGGCTTGCCAACAGTCACCACTCAGTCTTAAATGATAAACGATAACAATTTTGATCAAGCAGTGATGGAAAAGGATGCTATCAACCTTCTCACACTTAAATCATTTGGACATTTTATACAGGCTCCGTAGGAGGTAGTGAGGCATATTTAGAAGCTAGTCTATAAAATTCATAAGCAACCTGATATGGTAAAGAAATACCAAACCATAACGACCTTCGTAAGTCACAAATTGCTTAACAATGGTTAATAGATCATGCCACCTGGGCTTAAGGGCAGTGACAAGCATACCTCTATCACAACTAACAATCTTCCTCGATGTGAATAGGAGCGGCCATGGCACCTCATCCACTTTTGAATTATTAAACCACCTCTACCATTTAACTGGTAAGCCTGTAGCTGAGTTGAGGACTTCCTCATTTATCTTGATTTGTATATCTCTGACCTTATCCCTACATTCGTCAAACATGAGGGAAAATTGTTGGGTGACTATAAGGTTGAAACCCTCAAATTTTCGGATAAAAACTAGCCAGCCACTATTCTCCAGGTCTTCACGAGAATTATCAAATAGCATGAGAGTTTGGATGCCATTAGGTTCTATGCGCACCACAGGTTCCATAGGAGAGAGCACACAGTGAGAAGGGTAAACAGACTGGGGTTTGGATAGGGTATACACAGGACCGCAAGCTCACAGATTTCCCCAAAAGAACAGAGGTAACCTGAGATACAAGGCAGACATTAATGCCTAAGTGTGCGAGGGTGGTGGAACGAAACAATCCCATGCAAAACATTCATATCGAAATGTACAATCGACGACGCTATGGTGATTCAAATCACTATTGGTGTGTGTTAAAAGTAATGAAAACGACATTCCAATCAAACAACTATTGAAAACCATGAAGTTGACCCGAATATTTGCACAAGCAATAGTGTTTGTATAATTTAAAACAAAACAATATTTCGAATTTAGCACCAAAGATTTAACCATAAAACTTATGCTTTGTTATGAAACCATTGCACCATAGAATTTGACCAAAGGAAATAGAACATCAAATCACCATTGTATCAAGGACTCAAAGAACACCATTGCATCACACATTAATAAAATGAAGTCATATTAACAGAAAATGCAAAGTGGGTAAAAATTTGGTGTCTTGCCAACTGTGTGACTGTCACTGAATTAGAAGTGAAATGAATACATAGACAAGAGTAACCATAATAATCCAGTGACAATTTTAGTTCCATCGACATGAATTTGAACTCAAGGTTTTCACGCTTGCAGTCATGAAAACGAGAACAAAAGGCAGGTGTGCAAATGCGCAAGATAATAGTGTTGTTTTATTCAAAAGATTGTGATGAGAATCAAGGGTTCCAAAACACTTGTGTAGGTAGCTTATAAAGATAGGATAAAAATGTGAAATGGCTGCCAACAATGGCGACACACTGGTAGAAGAAGTTATCTCTGCCAAAAGAACAAATTCAGATTATGATAATGAGAATAATTCTAACTCAAGAAAAACAACCAGAAAATTGTTTAAACATCATCATTAATCAAATATTCCAGCAGTGCTTAAAGGATGAAAACTGATAATAGTCTTAAGAAAAGCGAGCCACGATATTAAAGATAAAATCTCCAATACTATTGACAGAGCCACTGCTGCCAGCAGGCATTCATAGCCTCGACAGGGTTTCCATTTAACCCACTCTAATATCTATATCCTGCCAAGAAGTTCCAGATCTTCTTCTTGTATTTTCTGTGATAGTTGTAGTGAGGGAAGAAGAATATGTGATGACATAATTGTTTCTTTGCCATAGACGAGAAAGAAGGGGGATTTACCTACAATAGTTTTTGGTGTTACCCTATCAGCCCAGATTGCGTTTAACAGTGCATTATGCCAGTTTTTGTGATTGTCAGATACCGTTATGTTGATGATTTTAATCAGATTCTTAATTGTTGATTCCGCCAATCCATTGCCTTGGGGGTAGTAGCTGGCAGAATACTTCAATTTAATTCATTTTTCTAGAGAGAACTTGCTCATTTCAAGAGACGAAAAATAAGAAGCGTTATCGAATACTAAACAGTCAGTGATACCAAAACAAGTAATAATATTTGAATTTAAAAAGGCAATTACCTGACCGGTATTCATAGTTCTTAATGTGGCAGATTCAGACCACCTAGTGAAGTAATTTGTGGCTTTTATGATAAACTTATGCTACTGTGAGGATGGTGGATTAATTGGACTTATAATATCAAGGCCCCACTGCTGAAAAGGGGAGTCTACTGAGACAGGCTGCAAAGGAAAGGTTGGTTTTTGTATCTGCCCGGATTCTTTTTGACAAATAATACACTTGCAGCACAAGGCATGGGCATCTCTAAAAAGTGTAGGCCAGTAATAACCGGCTCTCAAAACTTTATGGGTAGTGGTGTCACCACCAAAATGCCCACCAGCTTCTTCTGCGTGCAATTCTAGTAAGACTTTTTCTGCTTCATCTTTCTCAAGACAACACATTAGTACTCCATCAAAATTTTGACGAAACAAAAACCATTAATCAAATGAAAGGAGACAGATTTTAATCTTAACGCTCTTCTTTTAGTTGGATCCAGGTGACGGGGGGTTGACCCGTGTTCAAGACAGAATTTTATATCGTCATACCATGGACTGACAGAGTTTTGTGCACAGCAGATTGCATTTTGATTGTGCTGCCTGGGTTTGACATATCGTTTTCTTCTTGTTGTCCTGCTGCTGAATCAACAACTAACTTGCACATCCCTTGGCCTCTCACTATTTGAGCTGGGGTGATTTCTATGTCGTACTCCTGCAAGGAGGTAACCCAGTTCGCCCTCTTTTCGCCTAATTCTTTCTGCACTAACAGATTCCTGACGGCTGGGTAAGGGACAATAATTTTCGTTCTAGATTTCAAAAGATAAGATCAGAAGTGTTTGACTGCTTTGAAAACAGCGTAGGCTTGTTGATCTACCACTGGGTAGTTAAGTTCCGCACCTTTGAAAGAAAATCTCATAAAGGCGATGGGTACTTCATTATTTTCAGCGTTATTTTGAGTTAGGACGACAGCGTAGGAGTGGTCAAAAGCAAATGTGTAAAGCGTGAAGTCTTGCGAAAAGTCGGGGCTCATGAGAGAAGGAGCGTCTATTATGGATTTTTTTATTGAATTGAAAGCTTGATTTTCTAAGGGTCCCCAATGATATTGTGTGTCTTTCTTAATTAAATTCTGTAAAGGTCTCACCATCTCAGAGAAACTGGGAACGAATCTCCTGACGAAGTTTATCTGTCCTAAGAAAGACTGCATAGACTTTTTGGATGAGGGAAGGGGGAGTTTCGATATGACTTGAGTCCTTTTAGGGTCGATAATCATCCCTTTGCTTGACACAATAAATCCTAAGAGTTTACCTTGTTCTACTGCGAAGATAGATTTTTTAGGATTTAAGGAAATGTCATATTTACGACATCGGTGTAGAACGGCTCTTAAATGAGCTAGATGATCAGTTTTGTTTTTAGAGAATACAGTAACATCATCTAAGTAAACTACGATGGATTGATTGATTAAGCCTCGGAAAGCAATGTCCATCTCTCTCTGGAAAGTGGCACTGGCATTAATCAGTCCAAAGGGAATTTTCCTATAAACGTAGGTGCCCCATGGAGTGCGGAAGGTAGTTTTAAGTTGGTCTGGAGGAGACATCAGGACTTGGTTGTACCCTAAAAAACCATCCAATAAGGATAGTCTCTCAGAACCAGATACATGTTGAAGGATCTGTTCCATGGGTGGGACAGGGTAGTTGTCTTTATCAGACGCTCTATTAAGGTTTCGGAAATTGACGCATAATCGGGTTTCCCCACTTTTCTTCCGGACAGGGATAAGGTTAGAAACCCATTGCATGTGCCTAACTGGGAAAATTATCTTAGCATTCAGGAGTTTATTTAATTCTTTTTTTACGGTCGGTTCAAGCTTAGGGTGCATTTTTCTTAACTTTTGTTGAAACGACAAGGTTTGGGGTTTCATAGGAATTACGTGTTGTATGATGTTAGGGTCAAAAGTTTTAAGGTCATCATACGTCCACGCAAAAACATCTTTAAATTCCATAAAAAATTTAATAAATGCATATTTTTCTTGTTCAGAACACCCCACCCCTAAATTATTGCACTGTGGATTGTCATTAGTTCCCAAGTTTACTTTTTCATACAATAACGAGGAACTATTGGTTTTACGGTTGACCGATTTTTTGAATTTATCTTGAAGATCGTAAAATTTATCTAATCTAACTATAGATTTAGGGATCGAATTTACCATGTCCGATGAAGATTCAGGAGAGCTTAGATCTGGTATTACCATGAAATCGCGCAAATTGTCGTCATGAGTGCATTCGTCGATCACCGCGCCTTGAAAAGTTTCTTCCATATGAAGGAAGCTAATAATCTGTTGATCGTCGTCGAAGACTCTCCAATTCGTGATGTTGTCAGGAATGGATGGCCTGAACAACAATTCGACGGAGAATGCATTCGGGGGCAAGACTTTTGCAGGGAAGAGTTTGGAAGCCACGTTAGCTAATAGATCAGCTTCAAAATTATTCAATCTAGGGATAGAATTTATATTGAAAGCAAAAAAATTATTCATTAAATTCCTTACCTCAGATTGGTAGCTTTTAAGATGCAGAGATAGACAGTGGATAGAATCTCTTACCTGTCTAACCACGATTTCGAAATTGCCAAAGACAGTCAAATTTTGAATGTTCATATCTAATGCTTTTCTGAGGCCCTGCAATAAAGCCTCATATTCTGTTGTGTTATTAGTAAATTCAAATTCTAGTCTACATGCAATCAAGGTTTTGTTACCTACTGGATCAATAATAACACAGCCCGCACCTACTCCTTGCTTGGACTTTGACCCGTCAAAGTAAAGAGACCAAATTTGATTTTTATCGGGAGAATGAGACCATTATGTAGAAGTTTCTGGCTGCACATATGCTACAATCTCAGACTGTTGTTCAGGGTTAGTGATAGCTGAAGTCTTGGCCATGAAATTGTCGAAAAAGGTATCCATCCCTTGTATTTCGGGTGAATCAGCAGAAGGTGTAAATGGTTCATTGGGATCATTTAAATCTGTGACCGTGAACTTAAGGTAGCGTTCATGATTTACCTTGATCTTGTTGGGCTTGCCCTTCTTGGGCAGCCACAGGTGAGACCAATCTGTCGCGAAATAGCCGTGTAGCTGCTCCAACCAGTCTCTGCTCAGAAACAAACCATGAACTTCTGGAATATCAACAACAATAATATCAATCACTTGATGAACTTTGGGGTTAGACGATAATCTTATAAGCACATTCCTTAATTCGCCTATGACTTTAACACTAGTTCGATCAAGTTGGATGATTTTTAAATTGGATGGTTCAACTTCAGCATTAATATTCTGACACACAGACCATGGAATCACATTGGATGACGCTCCTGAATCTGCCATACAATTGTGCACGTTCCTATTAAAGATTTCGAAAGTTAACAAAAATGGAGGTACATTTCTACGAGTACTAAGGGTGGAAGCTTGTGGCTTTTTACTCATGGTTTCTAAAGATAATTTATCTACATTTTTTACATTATTTACAAGAAGACTTCCTTTCTCATGAGGATTAGGATTATTCTTAGCGGAAGTCTTCTGAGAAACCTTGTTCTGAACAACCTTGTTACTGTTTGAATTACCATTTTTGCTATTCTCTGCAATGTTCTGTAACATTTTTTGTAGAAGAAATGGAAATTTTAATAATTCATAAATAGAAATGTTAGCCCTTAACTTTTTTAGATCTTCAACTAAATCATAATCTAAGTTGGGGTTTACATGACTTTGTTTAGTCTCAGCTGGTTTAGATTTTTTTGGGGGCAAAGTCGTAGTGTTTTCAGAAGAAGTTTTGTTTGTCGTCTTACTCCTAGTATTGTAGGGATGTATTGTCTTGAAATTAGATTGAAAAATGCTATCCGAGAAGTGTCCAAAAATGTTCAGAGAAGGTTCTTCTTCTTCAATTGTCTCTTGTTCAACTACCTCTTCATGAATCTCAGAAGGTATCAAGTTATCCTGGGATTCTAGAATTGTTTGAAGGGCGAATTGCAGACTTTCTAGATTTATGCCTTCGGTATTTGGATTAGGTCGGTTGGTGGGAAAAGGCTTCTTGAACATGGGTTTGTAGGGCCCTTTGCTTGAAGAAGCTTCTTCGTCTGTCCTTTTCAAATATATAACTTGATTTGACAGTTTTTGAACGACTTTAGTTAGGTTTTCTAAATCTGAGCTTTCAGGTTGTGTTTTATTTTGAACAAGTCTAGGGAGGATTCCGATCGTCTTTTTGGAAGATGAACTAGTCTCTGTTTCATTGCTAGTAGTGTCTTTTAAACTAAGGATGTCTTTTTCAATCTAGTTGGCCTCTTCGAAGGCCTCTAACAATGTGGCTTTCTTAGATCATTTTACCCAAATGGATATACTTTGATGCAAGGCTTTAGTATAGTATTCGATGATAAGATTCTCAGTAGACATCGAATCCGTAGGGATTCGATTCTTAAGTGTTAAGAATCCTTGGTTAAAGTATTTGATTTTCCCTTTAGGGTTCATTCTTAAACTAGAAAGCTCCATGACTAGAACTTCTAGGGACTTATCATCCCCAAAATTCTCAAGAAAGCAGGATTCGAACTTCTCCCAAGACACAATGGTATGGGGTTGTTGGGCAAAGTACCAGGTAGAGGCATTTCCCTCGAAAGTGTAGGGGAACAACCTACAGACTATGTCTTCATGCTCGACATTACAGAGTCTAATGGATAACATAAACTTTTTAATGTGATCTCCGGTGATCTGTTTAGATTCATGGTCAAACTTGGGAAGCCACTTCTCTGGATGTTTGGGTAAGGGATGTTGAGGCCCAGGTATGGCTACTGAATCCTGGTCGAGCCAAGATCTGGCAAGATTGTTCTGGTTGTCCATTAGTATAGGCAGTGTTGAAGGCTGAGAAGGGGAACTGCCTTTGTCAGAAGAGTCTTCTACAGAAGAAGAAGGAGGTGATGGAGGTGGTAAGGGTGGTATTCCAGATCCTCCTGCAGTAGGAGTGAGGATTGGATCTGTAGGGTTTAAAGTGATTTTATTGCCTCCAAGCTGCTCTCTGATATCAGAGAAGTCTAAAGGTTGGTCCAAAGGCCGATTTGGTTTCCTTAAACGGGAAAAGGCGCTATTTTTTATTAAGAGAGATTGGCGGGCAATCTCTTGTATGTCACCACCTGTAGGATTTGGGGTTACTGGTTCAATTGTGATCCGTAGATCGTCATTTGATGTGGTTGTTGTTTGAGGGATGATGTTATCGTTTGAATGACTTCTTGTCACTAAAGGCTAGTGGTTATGTGGTGGAGGAGTCTTATGACCACCTCGTGCCACTAATAATTTTTAGGCCCTCCTTCTAGCGCCATTTGTTGACGGGGAAAAATGAACGCTCGCCAACTGGAGGAGTGGATCCGGTCCAGGGTTGTCTAAATAACCCAAGTCGTTTGAAATGATCCACCCTGACAGGTTTAGCGGCTCCGTTGGCCGATCTAATTCCTAAGAAACGAAAGAAAACTAAACTAAAAGGAACTAATCTAAATGAAAACAACAACTAAAGCAAACTATAAACAAATCTGAAATATATATATATACAGTTTACTGTCTAATATTATACAACAATAATTCTATGGAATTAAATGTTATGTTATCAACAGAATTAGATCTCAATTATATATTTACAGTACTTAGAGAATACAAATTTTGATCTAAATTTGCAAAAATCAATGGTAAAATGCCTTATGATAGCGAAACCCTTATTTTTTGATTTTTTATATCTTTTCTGTGAAAGAAGAGAAATAAAAACTAACTAAGCTAAGAAATTAAGATAACAATCTGTACTATAAAACTGAACTATATATCTATCTAAAACTATTGAGAATTCTCGAATTTATTAACTATTAAATAACGAATAGCAAACCGACCTAAAGTAACACTTCCTATTTGTCCTGTGCTCAGTGCTTGATTTAGCTGTTTGGCGGGAGGAAACCCGCACTAGATTTTCCACAAGATTCTAGTAAACATGAAGCAACAGTGCTCTTTGAATATGAATGACAGAACAAACAAGACATAAAACGACATCAATTTTATAATTTACAAATCATCATAGTTAGATAAATCCCTGTGGGAACATTTGTACAGAACAGTTCATTTAACGAAGAAGATAAACCTTTATTCATTAAATTGAAAGAGAGTAATTGTTGTACTAAAAATGAGATACATAAGATATGGACAGAATTTAAATCACAACGCATTAACCTGTAACAAGTCTTGATATCTAAAGTAGTCAATAACTTGATCACAAATTAAAATGCACAAAACCTGAATGAAAGTATGATAAATTGAAAGTTAAAGCTATTACAAAAGATCCACTTCCATTCCAGTCTGTATCATCATAAATCCATAGTATTTGTTCTCCCAACAGTGATGGGTTCATTACAAAAATTAATGAGTATATAAAGGCCACAGGGTAAAACATCCATGTGGGAATTATCAAAAACTGTTTACAAAAAATCTGGGAACAATCTCCCAAATCTCTAATTCTAATTAAAACTAACAACCTAAAACAAAACTATATAACAAAAGCATGTTCTAAACTACAACAGCATGTCCAATTTCCCATTGAAATTCGTATATACCTGTAGATGGACAATAATAAACAAGTTTAGATAATGTTTTATTTGTAAAATTAACAAAAAATCTAAATTTTATGACCAGCTACGGAATCTTACGATTCTGTAGCTGGGCATATTTACAAACAGAATCATTTTAAATCAATCCAAATGATAACAGAAATACATTCAACCTATTAAACAAACCTTTAATTACTAATTCAAAACAAGGAAAATCATTCATGCCAGAAGTAACCAAATCTTTTATGCCAATTTGAAACAATGAAATTGTGTTTAATTAACCAAATGGTAACAGGGATATATGCAATATGTCAAACAACTTTTTATTACCAATTTGAAGCAGACAGAATCGTTTTGACAATTTGAAACCAACGAAATCATTTTTTGAATCAATTTCAATCGAAACAAACTATAATCGATTTAGACAACAAATATTTTGTACTCATTCAACACAAACACAATTGTTTATGTCACTTCAGAACTTAACAAAATCGTTGTTGAATCAAAACAAAACTAACAGAATCATTTTTTTAATTAAAAAATAATAGAACTATATCAAACCAATCTTTGATACTAATCCAACGCATACACAAACGATGATGCTAATTCAAGGCATGCAACATCGTTTATGAATCAAACCAAATATAAATGAATCGAACTAACTCAGGGCCGACACAATCGTTATACTAATTCAAGAGCAATAAAATCGTATTAATCAAAACATAACATATATTCGATTTTAGCAAACAAATCTTTTGTACATGATTCAAAACGAAATCATTCTTGGTAGTTCGAAAATAACAGAATCATTTTGAATCTATTCAAACAAACAAAACTAATTTGGAGCAAAAACAATCAGCTAACCAAATCATTCAAAAATTGATGTTGAAATACATACCTGGGCTGTAGAAAAATGCTTCGGTCAGGATAACTTTGAGTTGAAAAAGGGAGTTGTTGCCTCAACATTTCTGAAGACAAACGAACCCGTAGTCTTTTGCTTCTTATCGTAATCCTATAGCTTGTCATTTTCCTTTGACAACACAGTAACTCGTTCCTTTAATGATTTAATTTTAGTTTGCAACAGAGGAACATCCATGTAGTAACGTTCAAGCCAAGAATTGCATTGAGTACACGGTGGTTGATCGGGCCTTGGCATTACAGGTGAGGGTTCTTTCAAGTTACCAGGGGTTCCACTGTGAAACTTAATTCCTGGGAAGTTAGGATCATCTTTAAGGCAGGGAGGTAGGTTGTAAATGTAGTCATAGGGTTCCACAGAATAGAGGTGTTGGAGTCGGAAGTCACTCCTGGATTGCTTGTAGGAGCAGAGCCTGACGCCCATCAGTTTTAATGTCACGGTTTGTTTAAAGCGGTGATCAAATGGAGGAAAACTCAGAACGATATCGTCTCAACGCAGAAACTAGGCCAGGCATGCATGGATGAGTGAGGTCTTGATAAACTTCAAACAGTGGGTTGTAATAAAGGGTGAGTAGGGGGAAGACTTGTGTGAGAAGGGTGCGAAAGTCTATCATAAGCATTCGGTTCGTAACAGACTGGAGAAGAAATAATTCAAACGCAAAATCCTTTTACATTCAAACATAGAACACCAGAGGGCACAACAATGTCACAACAAATCCTTTATCATAACAAGATTATTCAGTCCATGCGAATCCTTCGACTGTGGACTCCCTGGCATGAGATGAAACATAGATGGAAAAAAGAAAATTGTTTGTTATAAACCAAGAAATCTGAAACACAGAGGCATAACCAGGAAACTAGAATGTTTGCTGAAACTTTACAGTCGGGAGCTTAGCTCTACCATCGATCGATACAAAAATGGAAAAAATGCCTACATATACTCAAAACAACAACAGCAGTGGAACCAAGATATTGCATTGAAAGATTTGCATCTGCATGGCTTCTGACACTTCTGCAGCCGCAATATTTGAATGGTCGTGCAACTTATGGCAGACGCAATCGATCTTCTGACAGTTTCATTGGCAAATTGATGTGCCTTTAATTCATTGCAAGACTCTCCCATTATGGCCGAGACGATGTCTAACCACCACCAACCGCTTCAATAACTGCCTTCTTGGGATTGAGGACTATCTGGCCAACTCAGCACTTTGGGATATGGAAGACTCCTTGCGCTGCCACCTGGAACAACTGAATAGATTGAAGGACAGATATGGAGGCCAACGCGGAAAGTGGGATTCAGTAACGGAGTGATGGGGCCACAACCTCAGGGGCGAGGTAAGAACGATGAGAGGTGAGAGAGGCGGTAGGGAATGACATAAGGAAAAAGGGATATGAGCGGAGAGGGCAGGAGAATAGACGTGGCAGGTGTAATTTAGTGAGAGGCTGACGTGGAAAGAGAACACGTGGTAGGCAGTGAGTGGGCGATGAGATAGGGAAAGGGCCATCTGGACGAAAGAGTGGAGGAGGATAGATGACACACGGCAGCAAGGGAAAGGTGGTTTTGAAGGATGTTATGACGGGAGAAGGGCCCACACTGGCTAAACATAGAGTGGCTGAAAATGTTGGGAGAGCATGAGCGTCGTTGATCTAGGCACTATGATCTCGGCCGTCGGAAATCTACATCCACGATTCCGGACCCCCCCCCCCTCCGCTTAAAGGTAGAAAGGCAGGGGGGGTCTGGAATTGTCTTTATTGTCATTGATCCAGGTGTGCTGATCTGGGCCGTTGGAGAGGTGTGCCCCCAATTCCGGACCCCCCCCCCCCGCTTAAAGGTAGAAAGGCAAGGGGGGTCCGGAATTCAACATGCGTCGTTGATCCGGGCGCGCGAATCGCTACCGCTCGAACTTTCTCGTGACTTACCTTGGGCGCATTATCATCCGAAACTTTGGACAAGTGGGTTTTTAACCCATTCTTTTGCGCTCTAGCCCCCCTTACAAGAAATATCGCTAACATTTGGCTCCATGGGGGATAGAGTCATCCTTGTGATGCTCTAAGAACTCTTTTGCAGACTTAGTGCCTTTGTTGTTGGGCTATGGAGTCATTTATTAGTCCGAAAAACAAAAACAGAAACAATATTTACAAAACAAAACAAAAAGAGCCAACTACGGCTCACAGAAAACATTTTTTTTAAGAAATGCCCATTGACTATGCCACTAAAAAATTTGTTTCCTTCCAGATACTGCAATCTGTAAGTGTTGCTTGAAAATACTTCAAGGATCTTGAAAGGCCCGAACCAGAGGGCGTCAAATTTACTGTGTTTTCCCTTTTCCTGCCTGGGAGCATCCCATTTGAGCACCAGATCACCCTGCTCAAATTCCTTCTTTTTTCTCTTCCTGTCAAAGGCCTGCTTGATCTTCTGTTGATGATTGTAAGCTCTTTCTAGGACCTATTCTTTGATCTGCTACACTTCCACCATCTGATGAATCCTTCTGAGCACATGGTTAGGTTCTCCTTCAAATTCCTAGAGGAGATTTTCTATAGGTAAGGCAAGATGAGTAGGGAAAACGACCTCTATTCCATAAACAAGTTGGAAGGGTGAGAGGCCCAGGGATTTCTTGGTTGTCACTCGATCGGCCCAAAGAGCAAATTTGAGCTTTGAGTCCCATGCCCTTTTATTATCCTCTAGTAGCTTTTTGATAAGCTTAATTAGGCTTTTATTGGAGGACTCTGCCAGCCCGTTTCCGTGAGGATAGTAGGGAGTGGAGTGAATAAGTGAAATTCCAAATTGTTCACAAAACTTGACCAGAGGCTCAGACCGAAATGGGGAAGCATTGTCAGTGACAATTTTGCTAAGGCAACCAAATCTAGCTATGATGTCTTCCAGGAAGCTGATGATCACTTTGTGGGAAGTGCTTCTGGTGGGGACAGCTTCTATCCATTTGGTGAAGTAGTCGCTTGCAGTCAGAATCCATCTATGCTGGCCACTTGAGGGAGGATGGATTTCCTCGATGAAATCAAGTCCCCACTGCTGAAAGGGTACTGAGACAACTACTGGCTTTAATGGAAGAGATTTGATTTGTTGCTTCCCTAAGAACTTCTGACATTTGATGCAAGCTATAATTTCTCTGCAGACATCAGGAAATAAGGTGGGCCAATAATACCCATCTCGGAGGATCTTGTGAGTTGTGGTCTTCCAAAAATGATGACCTCCACAGATACCACTATGGAAGTCGCATATAACCTTATGGGCCTGCTGTGGGTCTAGACATCTCAGAAATACCCCCTGGGGGTCTTTCCAATACAAGGCTTGGTTTATGAGGCAATACCTGACATCTTTGAGCTTTAAGGCCCTTGCCCTGCTTTTTTCCATCCCATCTGGAGGCCTCAATTCTTGCAAAAAATACAAGATATCCTTGTACCAGGCACACGCTGCTAGTGGTACAGTGCTTTGGGAACCCCTGTTGGATGACTCAGCTTGCTTATTGATGAAATTGATTCCCAAGGCCCTGCAATTTGACGCAGCCATCAATTTAGCTAAACCTTGCCCCTTTATCAACTTGGTGGGCTTAATCTCCAGATCAAATTCTAGGATCTTGGCGATCCATTTACCTCTTTTTCCATCTATGTCAGGTTGTATAAGAATGTCCTTCACAGAAGCTGAAGGGACATATGCAATGATCTTTGAATGCAAGACATAGACTCTGAAATCCTTGAGGGCTTTCACCAAGGCATAATGCTGCTTCTCCATGATCACGTACCGGAGTTTTGCGTCTCTCAGCGCCTTACTAAAGAAAGCAATAGGTTGCTCTTTCCCTTGATCATTTTTCTGCAGTAAGACTGTTGATACTATATCACAGGAAGCAAAAGAAAATATCAGAAAGTCTTTGGAATAATCAGGACTGATTAGCACAGGTGCTTCAGTCAATGCCTTCTTTATTTGGACAAAAGACTCTCTGGGTTCAGAAGTCCATTTTACTTCATGGCCCTTCCTGAGCATGGTTGTAATATGTTTCACCAACTCAGCAAAATTTGAAACGAACCTCCTCAGGAAATTAATCCTCCCCAAAAATGCCTGAACCTCTTTCTTAGATCTGGGAAGTGACAGGGCCTGAATTGCTTCCACCCTGTCAGGATCAATTCTCACCCCCTCTACTGATACTATATGGCCTAATAGTTTTCCCTCCTTCATAGAAAATAGTGATTTTTTGGGGTTTAAAGATAGGCCATACCTCCGACACTTCAGGAAAACTCTTTTTAAGTGGCAACAGTGCTCTTTATCAGTCTTGGAAAAGAATGTTATGTCATCTAAGTAAATCACCACAAAATTATCTTTTTCTCCGATGAATGCTATGTCCATGGCTCGCTGAAATGTTGCTCCCGCATTCATCAGTCCGAAAGGAATCTTGGCATACATGAATGTCCCCCAAGGAGTGGTGAAAGTTGTCTTTTCCCTGTCTTCTGGCGTGACTGATATCTGATTGTATCCAAAGAAACCGTCAATCATGGATATTCTGGATGCACCGGTGACCTTCTGCAATATGTGCTCCATGTTGGGTAGGGGGTGATTATCTTTCCTTGAGCTTCTATTCAGGTTTCTGAAATCAACACAGAGTCTA
The DNA here is from genome assembly GCA_009831015.1 of Picea engelmannii. Classification (NCBI taxonomy): domain Eukaryota; kingdom Viridiplantae; phylum Streptophyta; class Pinopsida; order Pinales; family Pinaceae; genus Picea; species Picea engelmannii. Next base: position 1,024,136 of record ML777027.1, read on the forward strand.
ATTTCACCACTTTTCTTTCTTACTAGGACCAAATTGTCCACCCAGTCAGAATATCTCAAGGGGAAAATGATCTGGGCATCCAGTAGCTTCTTCACTTCCCTCTCCATGACAGGTAGCAACATGGGATTTGTCTATCTCAGCTTCTGCTTGAATGGCCTAGCCTCCTCTTTTAGTGGGATCTTATTCTCAATGACAGATGTGTCATATGTTTTGAGGTCTTCGTAGGTCCATGCAAACACATCAGCAAACTCCCTCAGCAACTTTGTATATTCGGCCCTCTGCTTCTCGGTCAAACTCTTTGATAGTTTGACAAATTTAGGCTCTTCTGGTGTGCCTATGTTGCACTGAGTTGTATCAGCATCATCACCTAAAACTCTTCCTCTTACTTCCACATCATTCCCATTGAACAACCTCTCTAATGGGATCAGACCTCTTGGTATGTGATTGCCCGGTAGTTGAATAATCTGGTGGTTATCAATTTCATTCATAAACTCCTCGGGGTGATGGTCACCTTCCACATCATGATCCTCATCTATGTGTGATGCAGAAAAGTCATCAATGGATTGGAGGAATTTCTCGATCTCATGATCATCTTCAAATACCTTCCAATGTCTAACATTGTCTGGTACAGAGGGTCTGTATCTTATTTCGACATCAGATTTGACAGTGGGCAGCTCAGGAACTTCATACAAACTAGCTGAAAAGGCCAGGAAGTCGGCTGGAGCATTTTCTTCCCTTGGAATGAAAGAGATGTTGAAAGCCAAGAAAGAATTATCAACTAGGTCCCATACCTCGTTCCTGTAATTATTGAGTCGAGGATGTTTGGCCTGATAGATGCTTTTGACCTGCTGAACAATCAATTCTGCATCCCCAAACATAGCTATCTCCCTTATTTCCATTTCTTTTGCAGCTCTCAATCCCAGAACCAGAGCTTCATACTCTTCCACATTGTTGGTGACTTCAAATTCCAGCTTGTATGACAAAGATATGGTCTCTTGAGAAGGGGATATGAATACCACTCCGGCACCTGCACCTATACTAGAAGAAGCTCCATCAAAGAACATATTCCAAACAGAGGTGGTTGGAGGGGGCATCTCTTGATTAAGACTGGGCTGCTTTTTGATCTGCAAAGGGGCCTCAAGAGTCTCAATGACCTGTAACAAGCTATATCCTAAGCCAGTGTCAAGTGCAAAGATGGGGTGATTAGTGGGGTTTGCTTCATCAATGATAATGTAGGCTAGCTAGGCTTCTCTGTACAATCTCCTATGTTCCCCCCCAAAGACTGGAATGGTGGCATATGTGAGATCCATCTGTAACGTCCCTCAAAGTCTCTTAATCCAAGACCTTGACAATAGCATGCCAAACTTGGGGGGAACATCAGCTACCACAATATCCATGATCATACTTTTCATGGGTAACTGAAACAAGGAGACTACCAGGTCCTTGATGACTCCCAAACACTGGACCCTCCTAGAGTCAAAAGAATAGAGGTCATGATAGGCTCGGGTGACTTCTAGTCCCAAATCTTCCATAACATCTTTGGGCATGAGGTTGTGAGAGGCTCCTGAATCCATTAAACAATTGTGCAACACTTTGTCATGTATGATCAGGGATGTGTAGAAGGGAGGGGATGAATCATCTCTGTCTTCTACCATGGGACCTAGGACAACTGCAGGCCTTTCATCTTGGAGGTTTATGAAGTCTGTGGAAGGGCCAGAGACTTCAGATTTTAAAAGGTCAGAGAAGCATTTCTTGAATTCATCGTGTTTGATAAGCTCAGTGAGGGGCACAGGGATCCTGATCTTTTGAATCTCATGCTCGAAATTAAAAGAGGATGTAATCTTTGGAAATTCTCTAATTTCAGGAACATGACTCTGGACAATGGGAGAGAGGGGTTGGACCTTCTTACCTCTATGATTATTTGTTGCTTCATTAGCAGATTGTTTTTCTCTGGARGATTTCTCTAGAACATCAGGTACTGCTGCCTTCTTGTCAGATCTCAGGTTATATCTGCCTCGGCCACCATTAGCTTTGTCTTCTTTGCTCAATTCATTCAGCTGACTGTTCAGGAGAGAATCCTCATACGTTGATTGGGTCAGATGAGGAAAGGGGGGAGTGACTTCTAAACTATGGATTTTAGGCTTAGGCTCGTCTGTCTCTCCTTCTTCTCCATCGACCACAAAATTTTTCTGGAAGGGCGCCTGAACTCTTTGGTCGTCCCTGTCTCTTTCCTTCTCTCTGTGCATAGTTGGAGGAGAAAAATTATTTGGCCTTCTGAAACCTGCTCTGTTCTCAGTGTTCTGAGGGCCCTTGTTCATTTGTTTCCTTTCCACCTTTAATCTCTCCATCTCTTCTTTCAAAAATTTCATCACCTGGGTCAGCTCATTCTCTTGAGGGTGAGGCAGTGATGGGCCAGAAGTTGAGGCTTCTGATTTTCCCTTTCTTCTGTCTACGTCGTCCTTGTTCCTTAGCCTGTCAGCCGCTAATATGTTGGATTCCACTTCTATAGCTGCATCTTGCATCTGAGCTAAAGAGGTGGCTCTTCTTTCTCTTAACAAAAGACAGAAATTAGGGTCAAATGCACCAGCATAGGAAATATAAGAAGAGGCTTCAGAGGGCTTTACCTCTGCAAGAATCTTGTTATACATCTTATTGAATCTTTTGGAGAAGTCAGAGACCGATTCTCCGTCCTGCTTCCTCAGAGACCCAAACTCAGTCATGTAATATATGTAATCTTTTCTATCTCCCCACTGCCTCAGGAAAACAGTATCCAAGGCTTCAATCCCAGCAATAGATCCAGGGGCCAGCCCCCTAAACCACTTCCTAACTTCACCATCCAAGCTCTGAACAAAGACTCTCATCCAGACATATTCATTTTCAATGTTCATATTGTCTGCGTAACTGTAGAAAGCAGCTAGGTGCTCTTCTGCAATTACATCTCCTTCCTCGGTGAACTTGGGCATGTACTTCAAGTAGTCTCCAGCAGGGAGAGGATTCATGGGATGAGGTAGGATTAAGGGAGAATATCTAGCAGCGACTATGGCATCCATTCTGGTCGGAGGGGGATTAGCACCAGCCATAGGAATATTAGGTGGAGGAGAACTAGGAGGAGAAGGAGTGTGAATGGGAGATGTCGGGAAAAAGGTTCTCACGGGAGACGAGGGGGAAAACAGAGAGAAGTCTAATGGACCATAATGCACAGATGCTTCTCTTTGTGCAACAGTAGTAATAAAAGGAGGGGTAGTGAACCCTTCAGAGGCCTGAGGTCCGTGTTGAGGCACAACTTCCAGGGAGGGGGGAGTGACAAGGATATCTCCTTCTGATACTAGATCAGGAGGAGAAAACTTAGTAGGAACACTCCCGAAATTCAGAAAACGGGAAACCTCAGAGGAAGGACGACTAGGAAGCTGAGAATAAGAAAATGGAGTTCTCACAAAAGGGGAAGGCGCATTACCTGTTTCGGCGATGGAAAATTCTTTCGCAAAGATATTTCCCTTTCGGCACACCGCTTCCGAGTCAACTTCTGGTGTAGCTAAAGGCAAGTGTGGATTAGACCTCGTGTGTCTGCCTCTCGAAGCCACAATTGATAGAACAGGTTTTCCCCAGCGGGGTCGTCATAATGGAGTCGCTAGGTGCACAGTAGCAATCTTCAAGTTCTGATTTCTGATGCACCTTCATAATCATTTGATCTTTTTCGTTCAATCCCGAGGAAAATATTCAACTTTGTCCCCGCCAACGGTGCCAGAAATGTTGGAGCCGGAAGTCACTCTTGGATTGCTTGCAGGAGAAGAGCCCGATGCCCATCAGTTTTAATGTCACAGTTTGTTTAAAGGGGTGATAAAATGGAGGACAACTCAGAATGATATCGTCTCAACACAGAAACTAGGCCAGGCATGCATGGACGAGTGAGGTCTTGATAAACTTCAAACAGTGGGTCGTAATAAAGGGTGAGTAGGGGGAAGACTTGCGTGAGAAGGGTGCGAAAGTCTATCATAAGCATCCGGTTCGTAAAAGACTGGAGAAGAAAGCATTCAAACGCAAAATCCTTTTACATTCAAACATAGAACACCAGAGGGAACAACAATGTCACAACAAATCCTTTATCATAACAAGATTGTTCAGTCCACGCGAATCCTTCGACTGTGTAATCCCTGGCATGAGATGAAACATAGATGGAAAAAAGAAAACTGTTTGTTATAAACCAAGAAATCTCAAACACAGAGGCATAACCACGAAACCAGAATGTTTGTTGAAACTTTACAGTCAGGAGCTTAGCTCTACCATCGATCGATACAAAAATGGAAAAAATGCCTACATATACTCAAAACAACAACAGCAGTGGAACCAAGATATTGCATTGAAAGCTTTGCATCTGCATGGCTTCTGACACTTCTATAGCCACAATATTTGAATGGTCGTGCAACTTATGGCAGACGCAATCGATCTTCTGACAGTTTCATTGGTGAATCGACGTGCCTTTAATTCATTGCAAGACTCTCCCATTATGGTGGAGACGATGTCTAACCACCACCAACTGCTTCAATAACTGTCTTCTTGGGATTGAGGACTATCTGGCCAACTCAACACTTTGGGATATGGAAGACTCCTCGCACTGCCACCTGGAACAACTGAATAGCTTGAAGGACAGATATGGAGGCCAACGCGGAATGTGGGGTTCGGTAACGGAGTGATGGGGCCACAACCGTAGGGGCGAGGTAAGAACAATGAGAGGTGAGAGAGGCGACAGGGGATAACATAAGGAAAAAGGGATATGAGCGGAGAGGGCGGGAGAATAGACGTGGCAAGTGTAATTTAGTGAGAGGCTAACGTGGAAAGAGAAGAACACATGGTAGGCGGTGAGTGGGCGATGAGACAGGGAAAGAGCCATCTGGATGAAAGAGTGGAGGAGGACAGATGACACACGGCAACAGGGGAAAGGTGGTTTTGAAGGATGTTATGACGAGAGAAGGGCCCACACTGGCTAAACACAGAGTGGCTGAAAATGTTGGGAGAGCGTGAGCGCCGTTGATCTGGGCGCTATGATCTCGGTCGTCGGAAAGATGCATCCACGATTCCGGACCCCCCCCTCCACTTAAAGGTAGAAAGGCAAGGGGGGTCCGGAATTGTCTTTATCGCCGTTGATCCAGGTGCACTGATTTGGGTCGTTGGAGAGGTGTGCCCCCGATTCTAGACCCCCCCCCCAGCTTAAAGGTAGAAAGGCAAGGGGGGTCCAGAATTCAACATGCGTCGTTAATACGGGCGCGCGAATCGCTGTCGCTCGAACTTGCTCGTGACTTACCTTGGGCGCATTATCATCCGAAACTTTGGACAAGTGGGTTGTTAACCCATTCTTTTTCACTCTAGCCCCCCTTACAAGAAATATCGCTTACAAGAGGCCATGAGAGTAAGGGTATTCCTTAGTCAAGAAATGTTCAATCTCAGAGTCTAAATCCTCGCTCAAAACGATAGGCTTCTGGTCATATTTTTGTTTTGGCTTGTTCTGAGCACATCTAGATATCCATCGTGCATTCTTCTTTCCCTTACTATTGATACCAGAATCACCCTTGCCTTTCTTCCTTACAGGCCTCTTAACGGTCTTAGTATTGTCTTTAGCACATGGGTCGGCCATGGTATCGGGTAGGTCAATGTTGGGGCAATTCGAGGGTTTGACAGGGGGTAGAAGGGTAGGAGGTGGCATGATGGTCCCAACCAGGGTTTTAGTGAGCACGACCTTTTCCATTTGAACACATTTGGTAGTGGAAAAGCCATTCCTTAAAAGTAAGGCCTGCCAACAGTCACCACTTAGTCTTAAATAATAAACGATAACGATTTTGATCAAGCAGTGATGGAAAAGTCTGCTATCAGCCTTCTCACGCTTAAATTGTTTGGATATTTTATACAGGATGTGTAGAAGGTAGTGAGGCATATTCAGAGGGTAGTCTATAAAATTCATAAGAAACCTAAGATGATAAAGAAATACCAAACCATAACAACCTTCGCAAGTCACAAATTTATTAACAATGGATAATAGATCATGCCACCTGGGCTTAAGGACAGTGACAGGCATACCTCTATCACAACTAATAATCTTCCTCGATGTGAATAGGAGCGGCCATGGCACCTTGTCCACTTTCGAATTCTTAAACCACCTCTGCCCTTTAACTGGTAAGCCTGTAGCTGAGCTAAGGAATTCCTCATTTAGCTCGAGTTGGATATCTCCGACCTTAGCCCTGCATCCATCAAACATGAGGGAAAACTGTTGGGCGACCATAAGGTTGAAACCCTCAAATTTTTGGATAAAAACTAGCTAGCCACTATTCTCCAGGTCTTCACGAGCATTGTCAAATAGAAGGAGATTTTGGATGCCATTACGTTCTATGCACACCACAGGTGCCATAGGAAAGAGCACACAGTGAGCAGGGTAAACGGACTGGGGTTTGGACAGGGTATACGTAGGAATGCAAGCTCACAGATTTCTCGAAAAGAATAGAGGTAACCCGAGATACAAGGCAGGCATTAATGCCTAAGTGTGCGAGGGTGGTGGAATGAAACAATCCCATGCAAAACATTCATATCGAAATGTACAATCGACGACGCTATGGTGATTCAAATCACTATTGGTGTGTGTTAAAAGTATTGCAAATGACATGCCAATCAAACAACTATTGAAAACAATGAAGTTGACCCAAATATTTGCACAAGCAATAGTGTTTGTATAATTTAAAACAAAACAATATTTCGAATTTAGCACCAAAGATTTGACCATAAAACTTATGCTTTGTTATGAAACCATTGCACCACAGAATTTGACCAAAGGCAATAGAACATCAAACCACCATTGTATCAAGGACTCAAAGAACACCATTGCATCACACATTAATAAAATGAAGTCATATTAACAGAAAATGCAAAGTGGGTAAAAATTGGTGTCTTTCCAACTGTGCGACTGTCATTGAATTAGAAGTGAAATGAATACATAGACAAGAGTAACCATAATAATCTAGTGACGATTTTAGTGCCATCGACATGACCTAGAACTCAAGGTTTTCACGCTTGGAGTCATGAAAATGAGAACAAAATGCAGGTGTGCAAATGCGCAAGATAATAGTGTTGTTTTATTCAAAAGATTGCGATGAGAATCAAGGGTTCCAAAACACTTGTGTAGGCAGCTTATAAAGATAGGATAAAAATGCGAAATTGTTTCCAACAATGGTGACACACTGGTAGAAGCAGTTATCTCTGCCAAAAGATCAAATTCAGATTATGATAATGAGAATAATTCTAACTCAAGAAAAACAACCAGAAAATTGTTTAAACATCATCATTAATCAAATATTCCAGCAGTGCTTAAAGGATGAAAACTGATAATAGTCTTAAGACAAGCGAGCCATGATATTAAAGATAAAATCTCCAATACTATTGACATAGCCACTGCTGCCAGCAGGCGTTCATAGCCTCGACGAGGTTTCCATTTAACCCACTCTAATATTTGTATCCTGCCAAGCAGTTCTAGATAAGAATAAAGGACATTTTAAGGTCAAGAGATTTCATACTTACGAATTTTCATATACACGACATTGCTTCACTGCCAGCGGGCCTGTTCAGTACCCCGACGAAGTTATCTTGGCGTCATGCATGCATTTACCTGCTACCAACAGACTTGTTCAACATTCCAGCGGGTTTACAAGCACTTCCCACAGCTCTTTTATGATTTAATTTTTTAAAGATATATAATTGAGCGGGGTGATGTTGAAAATTATGACATTTTAAACATATTTTTACAGACCTTGAAAGAAAAAAAATTTAAAGTTGTCCTTCATTAAGATTCAGAGATGGTTTTTTTACAAAACCAACCTTCTAAGGCAGGGAGACATCTTCTGAGTTATTCCCTTAAGAAATATGTACAATGTAAAAAGATAATGGATGATCGTGACAGGCTTCTCTTAGAGATTGAAATCAATTAACTTCTTTCAAACAACAGTCTTTTCCCAACATGGCTGTAAATTTCAGAAGAATATTATAATTGATGTTTAGACAATTTTTCAGCAGTCATTTCAGTGAAAGAATTTTCTGTTTTCTTTGTCTGAACAGTTCAAAACGTAGGTATGTGTATTTCCAAAAACAAAAACTGATAAGCGTGAGGGGAAAAATCCAAACCAAAAGAGTAAAAGAAAAGAAAAGAAAAGAAAAATATTTACACAGTATACACAGGGTTGTCATCAAGTGAAATATCTTTTCAGAGCTTGGCCATTCACCGGATAGGTGTCTGGTTGTCCCTCTAGACTCTGTAATTGGAAGGAGCTGGGACCCAATTTCTCAACAATTAAAAATGGTCCAAGCCATAAGTTCTGAAACTTGGTATGCTCTCCCTTTCCCTCATGCGGTTTGTCCCATTTCAAGACAAGGTCACCTACTTCGAAGTTCCTATCAGAGGCAGAGCTGGAATCAAACCAGATTTTGACCACTAGGTGATGCTGATCTAACTTACGTTTAGCTTGAGTTCTTACCTCTTCTAGTTTCATTAAAGCGTTAATTCGGTTCTCCAAAGGGGGACAGACTTCTTCTTGTATTCTCTATGATAGTTGTAGTGAGGGAAGAAGAATATGTGGTGGAAAATTGATTCTCTGCCATAGAGGAGAAAGAAGGGGGAGTTACCTATAGCAGTTTTTGGTGTTACCCTATCAGCCTGGATTGCATTTAACAGTGCATTATGCCAGTTTTTGTGATTTTCAGATACTGTTCTCTTGATTATTTTAATCATATTCTTATTTGTTGATTCGGCCAATCCATTGCCTTGGGGATAGTAGCTGGCAGAATACTTCAATTTAATTCCTTTTTCTAGAGAGAACTCACTCATTTCAAGAGACGAAAAATAAAAAGCGTTATCGAATACTAAACAGTCAGTGATACCAAAACGAGTAATAATATTTGAATTTAAAAAGGCAATTACCTGACTGGTATTCACAGTTCTTAATGCGGCAGCTTCAGACCACCTGGTGAAGTAATCTGTGGATGTTATGATAAACTTATGTTGCTGTGAGGATGGCGGATTAATTGGACCTATAATATCAAGGCCCCACTACGAAAAGGGGAGTCTATTGAGATAGGCTGCAAAGGAAAGGATGGTTTCTGTATCCGCCTCGATGCTTTTTGACAAATAATACACTTGCGGCACAAGGAATGGGCATCTCTAAAAAGTGTAGGCCAGTAATAAACGTCTCTCAAAACTTTATGGGCAATGGTGTCACCACCAAAATTCCCACCAGCTTTTCCTGCGTGCAATTCTAGTAAGACTTTTTCTGCTTCATCTTTCTCAAGACAGCGCATTAGTACTCCATCAAAATTTTGACGAAACATAATACCATTAATAAAATGAAAGGAGGCAGATTTTAATATTAACGCTCTTCTTTTAGTGGGATCCAGGTGAAGGGGGGCTGACCCGTGTTCAAGATAGAATTTTATATCGTCATACCATGGACTGACAGAGTTTTGTGCACAGTAGATTGCATTTTGATTGTGTTGTCCTGGGTTTGACATATCATTTTCTTCTTGTTGTCCTGTTGCTGAATCAGTAACTAACTTGCACAGCCCTTGGCCTCTCACTATTTGAGCTGGGGTGATTTCTATGTCGTACTCATGCAAGGAGGTAACCCAGTTCGCCCTCTTTTCGCCTAATTCTTTATGCACTAATAAATTCCTGACGACTGGTTAAGGGACAATAATTTTTGTTCTAGATTTAAAAAGATAAGATCGGAAGTGCTTGACGGCTTTGAAAATAGCGTAGGCTTGCTGATCTACTGCTGGGTAGTTAAGTTCTGCACCTTTGAAAGCAGAGCTCATAAAGGCGATGGGTACTTCATTATTTTCAGCGTTCTTTTGAGTTAGGACGGTAGTGTAGGAGCGGTCAAAAGAAAATGTGTAAAGCGTGAAGTCATGTGAAAAGTCGGGGCTCATGAGAGAAGGAGCGTCTATTATGGATTTTTTTATTGAATTGAAATCTTGATTTTCTAAGGGTCCCCAATGATATTGTGTGTCTTTCTTAATTAAATTCTGTAAAGGTCTCACCATCTTGGAGAAACTGGGAACGAATCTCCTGACGAAGTTTATCTGTCCTAAGAAAGACTGCATAGAATTTTTGGATGAGGGAGGGGGGAGTTTCGAGATGACTTGAGTCCTTTCAGGGTCGATAATCATCCCTTTGCTTGACACAATAAATCCTAAGAGTTTACCTTGTTCTATTGTGAAGATAGATTTTTTAGGATTTAAGGAAATGTCGTATTTACGACATCGTTGTAGAACGACTCTTAAATGAGCTAGATGATCAATTTTGTTTTTAGAGAATATAGTAACATCATCTAAGTAAAATACGACGGATTGATTGATTAAGCCTTGGAAAGTGATGTCCATCGCTCTCTGGAAAGTGGCACCGACATTAATCAGTCCAAAGGGCATTTTCCTATAAGCGTAGGTGCCCCATGGAGTGCGGAAGGTAGTTTTAATTTGGTCTGGAGGAGACATCAGAACTTGGTTGTACCCTGAAAAACTATCCAATAAGGATAGTCTCTCAGAACCAAATACCTGTTGAAGGATCTGTTCCATGGGTGGGCCAGGGTAGTTGTCTTTATCAGACACTCTATTAAGGTTTTGAAAATCGACGCATAGTCAGATTTCCCCACTTTTCTTCTGGACAGGGACAAGGTTAGAAACCCATTGCGTGTGCCTAACTGGGAAAATTATCTTAGCATTCAAGAGTTTATTTAATTCTTTTTTGACAGTCGTTTCGAGCTTAGGGTGCATTTTTCTTAACTTTTGTTGAAACGACAAGGTTTGGGGTTTCATAGGAATGACGTGTTGTATGATGTTAGGGTCAAAAGTTTTAAGGTCATCATACGTCCATGCAAAAACATCTTTAAATTCCTTAAACAATTTAATAAATGTGGCTTTTTCTTGTTCAGAACACCCCACCCATAAATTATTGCACTGTGGATTGTCATTAGTTCCCAAGTTTACTTTTTCATACGATAACGAGGAACTATTGGTTTTACAGTTGACCGATTTTTTGAATTTATCTTGAAGATCGTAAAATTTATCTAATCTAACTACAGATTTAGGGATCGAATTTACCATGTCCGATGAAGATTAAGGAGACCTCGGATCTGGTATTACCATGAAATCGCGCAAATTGTCATCATGAGTGCATTCGTCGATCATCACGCCTTGAAAAGTTTCTTCCATATGCAGGAAGCTAATAATCTGTTGATCATCATCGAAGACTCTCCAATTCGTGATGTTGTCGGGAATGGATGGCTTGAACAATAGTTCGACGGAGAATGCATTCGGGGGCAAGCCTTCTACGAGGAAGAGTTTGGAAGCCACGTTAGCTAATAGATCAGCTTCAGAATTATTCAGTCTAGGGACAGAATTTATATTGAAAGCAGAAAACTTATTCATTAAATTCCATACCTCGGATTGGTAGCTTTTAAGATGCGGAGACAGACAGTGGATAGAATCTCTTACCTGTCTAACCACGATTTTGGAATCGCCAAAGACAGTCAAATTTTGAATGTTCATATCTAATGCTTTTCTGAGGCCCTACAATAAAGCCTCATATTTTGTTGTGTTATTAGTACATTCAAATTCTAGTCTAGATGCAATGAAGGTTTTATTACCTGCTGGATCAATAATAACGCAGCCCGCACTTGTTCCTTCCTTGGACTTTGACTCGTCAAAGTAAAGAGACCAAATTTGATTTTTATCAAGAGCATGAGACCATTGTGTAGAATTTGTTGGTTGCACATATGCTACAATCTCGGACTGTTGTTCAGGGTTAGTGATAGTTGAAGTCTCAGCCATGAAATTGCCGAAAAAGGTATCCATCCATTGTATTTCAGGTGAATCAACAGAAGGTGTAAATGGTTCATTGGGATCATTTAAATCTATGACCATGAACTTAAGGTAGCATTCACGATTTACCTTGATCTTGTTGGGCTTTCCGTTCTTGGGCAACCACAGGTGAGACCAATCTGTTGCGAAATAGTCGTGTAGCTACTCCGACCAGTCTATGCTCAGAAACAAACCATAAACTTCTGGAATATCCACAACAATAATATCAATCACTTGATGAACTTTGGGGTTAGATGATAATCTTATAAGCACAATCCTTAATTCGCCTATGACTTTAACACTAGTTCGATCAAGTTGGATGATTTTTAAAGTGGATGGTTCAACTTCAGCATTAATCTTCTGACACACAGACCATGGCATCACATTGGATGATGCTCCTAAATCTGCCATACAATTGTGCACGTTCCTATTAAAGATTTCGAAAGTTAACAAAAATGGAGGTACATTTCTACGAGTACTAAGGGTGGAAGCTTGTGGCTTTTTACTCGCGGTTTCTAAAGATAATTTATCTACATTTGTTACATTATTTACAGGAAGACTTCCTTTCTTGTGAGGATCGGGATTATTCTTAGCGGAAGTCTTCTGAGGAACTTTGTTCTGAACAACCTTGTTACTGTTTGAATTACCATTTTTTCTATTCTCTGCAATGTTCTGTAACATTTTTTGTAGCAGAAATGGAAATTTTAATAATTCATAATCAGAAATGTTATCCCTTAACATTTTTAGATGTTCAACTAAATCATAATCTAAGTTGGGGTTTACATGACTCTGTTTAGTCTCAGCTGGTTTAGATTGTTTTGGGGGCAAAGTCGTAGTGTTTTCAAAAGAAGGTTTGTTTGTCGTCTTAATCCTAGTATTGTAGGGATGTACTGTCTTGAAATTAGCTTGAAAAATGCTATCCGAGAAGTGTCCAAAAATGTTCGGAGAAGGTTCTTATTCTTCAACTGTCTCTTGTTCAACTACATATTCAGGAATCTCAGGAGGTTTCGAGTTATCCTGGGCTTCTAGAATTGTTTGAAGGGCAAATTACAGACTTTCTAGATTTAGGCCTTCAGTATTTGGATTAGGTCGGTTGGTGGGAAAAGGCTTCCTGAACGGGGGTTTGTAGGGCCCTTTGCTCGAAGAATCTTCTTTGGCCATCATTTTCAAATCTATAACTTGATTTGATAGTTTTTGAACGACTTTAGTTAGGTTTTCTAAATCTGAGCTTTCAAGTTGTGTTTTATTTTGAACAGGTCTAGGGAGGATTTCGATCTTCTTTTTGGAAGATGAACTAGTCTTTGTTTCATTGCTAGTAGTGTCTTTTAAACTAAGGATGTCTTTTTCAATCTGGCTGGCCTCTTCGAAGACCTCTAACAACATGGCTTTCTTAGATCATTTTACCCAAATGGCTATACTTTGATGCAAGGCTTTAGTATAGTATGCTATGATAAGATTCTCAGCAGGCATCGAATCCGTAGGGATTCGGTTCTTAAGTGTTAAGAATCTTTGGTTAAAGTCTTTGATTTTCTCTTTAGGGTTCATTCTTAAACTAGAAAGCTCCATGAATAGAACTTCTGGGGACTTATCGTCCCCAAACTTCTCAAGAAAGAAGGATTCAAACTTCTCCCAAGACACGATGGTATGGGGTTGCTGGGCAAAGTACCAGGTAGAGGCATTGCCCTCGAAAGTGTAGGGGAACAACCTACAGACTATGTCTTCATGCTCAACATTACGGAGTCTAATGGCTAACATAAACTTTTTAATGTGATCTTCAGCGATCTGTTTAGAGTCAGGGTCAAACTTGGGAAGCCACTTCTCTGGATGTTTGGGTAAGGGATGATGAGGCCCAGGTACGGCTATTGCATCCTGGTCGATCCAGGGTCTGGTAGGATTGTTCTAGTTGGCCATTGGTGTAGGTGGTGTGGAAGGATGAGAAGGGGAACTGGCTTTGTCAGAAGAGTATTCTCCAGAAGAAGAAGGAGGTGATGGAGGTGGTGAGGGTGGTATTTCGTATCCTCCTGCAGCAGGAGTGAGGATTGGATCTGTAGGGTTTAAAGTGAGGTTAGTGCCTCCAAGATGCTCTCTGATATCAGAGAAGTCTAAAGGTTGGTCCAAAGGCTGATTTGGTTGCCTTAAATGGGCGAAGAAACTATTTGTTCTTAAGAGAGATTGGCGGACAATCTCTTGTACGTCACCACCTGTAGGATTTGGGGTTATTGGTTCAACTGTGATCCGTAGATCGTCGTTTGATGTGGTTGTTGTTTGAGGGATGATGTTGTCATTTGAATGACTTATTTTCACTATAGGTGAGCGGTTAGGTGGAGGAGGAGTCTTACGACCATCTTGTGCCATTAATAATTTGCAGGCCCTCCTTCTAGCGCCATTTGTTGACGGGCGAAAATGAACGCTCACCAACTGGAGGAGTGGATCCGGTCCGGGGTTTTCTAAATAACCCAATCCGTTTGGAATGATCCACCCCAATAGGTTTAGCGGCTCCGTTGGCCGATCTAAGTCCTAAGAAACGAAAGAAAACTAAACTAAAAGGAACTAATCTAAATGAAAACAACATCTAAAGCAAACTATAAACAAATATATATATATATATATATATATATATATATATATATATATATATATACAGTTTACTGTCTATTATTATACAGCAATAATTCTATGGAATTAAACGTTCTGTTATCAACAGAATTAGATCTCAAGTATATATTTACAGTACTTACAGAATACAAATTCTGATCTAAATTTGAAAAAATCAATGGTAAAATGCCTTATGATAGCCAAACCCTTATTTTTTTATTTTTTATATCTTTTCTGTGAAAGAAGAGAAATAAAAACTAACTAAGCTAAGCAATTAAGATAACAATCTGAACTATAAAATTGAACTATATATCTATCTAAAACTATTCAGAATTCTAGAATTTATTAACTATTAAATAACGAATAGCAAACTGACCTGAAGTAACGCTTCCTATTTGTCCTGTGCTCAGTACTTGATTTAGCTGTTTGGTGGGAGGAAACCTGCACAAGATTTTCCATAATCTTCTAGTAAATAGGAAGCAACAGTGCTCTTTGAATATGAATGACAGAACAAACAAGACATAAAACGACAACAATTTTATAATTTACAAATCATCACAGTTAGATAAATCCCTGTGGGAAGATTTGTACAGAACAATTCATTTAACGAAGAAGATAAACCTGTATTCATTAAATTGAAAGAGAGTAATTGTTGTACAAAAAATGAGATACATAAGATATGGACAGAATTTAAATCACAACGCATTAACCTGTAACAAGTCTTGATATCTAAAGTAGTCAATAACTTGATCACAAATTAAAATGCACAAAACTTGAACGAAAGTATGATAAATTGAAAGCTAAAGCTACTACAAAAGATCCACTTCCATTCGAGTCTGTATCATCATAAATCCATACTCTTTGTTCTCCCAACAGTGATGGGTTCATTACAAAAATTAATGAGTATATAAAGGCCACAGGGTAAAACATCCTAGTGCGAATTATCAAAAACCGTTTACAAAAAATCTGGTAAGAATCTCCCAAATCTCTAATTCTAATTAAAACTAAGAACCTAAAACAAAACTATATAACAAAAGCATGTTCTAAACTACTACAGCATGTCCAATTTCCCATTGAAATTCGTATATACCTGTAGATGGACATTAATAAACAAGTTTAGATAATGTTTTATTTGTAAAATTAACAAAAAATCTAAATTTTATGACCAGCTACAGAATCTTACGATTCTGTAGCTGGGCATATTTACAAACAGAATCGTTTTAAATCAATCCAAATGATAACAGAAATACATTCGACCTATTAAACAAACCTTTAATTACTAATTCAAAACAAAGCAAATCATTCATGCCAGAAGTAACCAAATATTTTATGCCAATTTGAAACAAAGAAATCGTGTTTAATTAACCGAATGGTAACAGGGATATATGCAATATGTCAAACAACTTTTTATTACCAATTCAAAGCAGACAGAATCATTTTCACAATTCGAAACCAACGAAATCATTTTTTGAATCAATTTCAATCGAAACAGACTATAATCGATTTAGCCAACAAATCTTTCGTACTCATTCAACACAAACACAATCGTTTATGTCAATTCAGAACTTAACAAAATCGTTGTTGAATCAAAACAAAACTAACAAAATCATTTTTTTAATTAAAAAATAACAGAACTATATCAAACCAATCTTTGATACTAATCCAACGCATACACAAACGACGATGCTCATTCAAGGCATGCAACATCATTTCTGAATCAAACCAAACAGAAATGAATCAAACTAACTCAGGGCTGACACAATCATTATACTAATTCAAGAGCAATAAAATCGTATTAATCAAAACATAACATATATTCGATTTTAGCAAACAAATCTTTTGTACATGATTCAAAACGAAATCATTCTTGGTAGTTTGAAAATAACATAATCATTTTGAATCTATTCAAACAAACAGAACTAATTTGGAGCAAACACAATCGGCTAACCAAATCATTCAAAAATCAATGTTGAAATACATACCTGGGCTATATAAAAATGCTTCGGTCGGGATAACTTTGAGTTGACAAAGGCAGTTGTTGCCTCAACATTTCTGAAGACAATCGAACCCGTAGTCTTTTGCTTCTTATCGTAATCCTGTAGCTTGTCATTTTCCTTTGAAAACACAGTAACCCATTCCTCTAATGATTTAATTTTAGATTGCAACAGAGGAACATCCATGTAGTAACGTTCAAGCCAAGAATTGCATTGAGTACACGGTGGTTGATCGGGCCTTGGCATTACAAGTGAGGGTTCTTTCAAGTTACCAGGGGTTCCACTGTGAAACTTAATTCCTGGGAAGTTAGGATCATCCTTGAGGCAGGGAGGTAGGTTGGAAATGTAGTCATAGGGTTCCACGGAATAGAGGCCATGAGAGTAAGGGTATACCTTAGTCAAGAAACGTTCAATCTCAGAGTCTGAATCCTCTCTTAAAATGATAGGCTTCTAGTCAGAGTTTTGTTTGGGCTTGTTCCGAGCATATCTAGATATCCATCGTGCATTCTTCTTTCCCTTACTATTCATACCAGCATCACCCTTTCCTTTCTTCCTTACAGGCCTCTTAACGGTCTTAGTATTGTCTTTAGCACATGGGTCGGTCATGGTATCGGGTAGGTCAATGTTGGGGTAGTTTGAGGGTTTGACAGGGGGCAGAAGGATAGGAGGTGGCACGATGGTCCCAACCAGGGTTTCAGTGAGCATGGCCTTGTCCATTTGAACACATTCAGGAGTGGCAAAGGAATTCCTTAAAAGGAAGGCTTGCCAATAGTCACCACTCAGTCTTAAATGATAAACGATAACGATTTTGATCAAGCAGTGATGGAAAAGGCTGCTATCAGCCTTCTCATGCTTAAATCGTTTGGACATTTTATACATCCTGTGTAGGAGGTAGTGAGGCATATTCAGAGGGTAGTCTATAAAATTCATAAGCAACCTGAGATGATAAAGAAATACCAAACCATAACAACCTTCGCAAGTCACAAATTGCTTAACAATGGCTAATAGATCATGTCACCTGGGCTTAAGGGCAGTGACAAGCATACCTCTATCACAACTAACAATCTTCCTCGATGTGAATAGGAGCAGCCATGGCACCTCGTCCACTTTCGAATTCTTAAACCACCTCTGCCCTTTAACTGGTAAGCATGTCGCTGAGCTGAGGAATTCCTCATTTAGCTCGAGTTGGATATCTCTGACCTTAGCCCTGCATCCGTCAAACGTGAGGGAAAACTGTTGGGTGATCGTAAGGTTGAAACCCTCAAGTTTTTGGATAAAAAATAGCTAGCCACTATTCTCTAGGTATTCATGAGAATTGTCAAATAGCATGAAAGTTTGGATGCCATTAGGTTCTATGCGCACAACAAGTGCCATAGGAGAGAGAACATAGTGAGCAGGGTAAACGGACTGGGGTTTGGATAGGGTATACGTAGGATCGCAAGCTCACAGATTTTCCCAAAAGAACAGAGGTAACCTGAGATACAAGGCAGGTGTTAATGCCTAAGTGTGTGAGGGTGGTGGAACGAAACAATCCCATGCAAAACATTCATATCAAAATATACAATTGACGGCGCTATGGTGATTCAAATCACTATTGGTGTGTGTTAAATCTAATGCAAACGACATGCCAATCAAACAACTATTGAAAACCATGAAGTTGACCCGAATATTTGCACAAAAAATAGTGTTTGTATAATTTAAAACAAAACAATATTTCGAATTTAGCACCAAAGATTTGACCATAAAACTTATGCTTTGTTATGAAACCATTGCACCACAGAATTTGACCAAAGGAAATAGAATATCAAACCACCAGTGTATCAAGGGCTCAAAGAACACCATTGCATCACACATTAATAAAATAAAGTCATATTAACAGAAAATGAAAAGTGGGTAAAAATTTTGTGTCTTGCTAACTGTGCGACTGTCATTGAATTAGAAGTGAAATGAATACATAGACAAGAGTAACCATAATAATCCAGTGATGATTTTAGTGCCATCGACATGACTTTAAACTCAAGGTTTTCACGCTTGCAATCGTGAAAATGAGAACAAATGGCAGGTGCGCAAATGCGCAAGATAATAGTGTTGTTTTATTCAAAAGATTGCGATGAGAATCAAGGGTTCCAAAACACTTGTGTAGGCAGCTTATAAAGATAGGATAAAAATGAGAAATGGATGCCAACTATGGAAACACACTGGTAGAAGCAGTTATCTCTGCCAAAAGAACAAATTCAGATTATGATAATGAGAATAATTCTAACTCAAGAAAAACAACCAGAAAATTGTTTAAACATCATCATTAATCAAATATTCCAGTAGTGCTTAAAGGATGAAAACTAATAATAGTCTTAAGACAAGCAAGCCATGATATTAAAGATAAAATCTCCAATACTGTTGAAAGAGCCACTGCTTCTAGCAGGTGTTCATAGCCTCGACAGGGTTGTCATTTAACCCACTCTAATATATGTATCCTGCCAAGAAGTTCCAGATCAGAATAAAGGACATTTTAAGGTCAAGAGATTTCATACTTACGAATTTTCATATACCCAACATTGCTTCGCTGCCAGCGGGCTTGTTCAGTACCCCGACGAAGTTGTCTTAGCGTCATGCATGCATTTACCCGCTGCCAGCAGATTGTTCAGCATCCCGGCGGGTTTACAAGCACTTCCCACAGCTCTTTTATGATTTAATTTTTTAAAGATATATAATTGAGCGGGGTGACGCTGAAAATTATGATATTTTAAACATATTTTTACAGACCTTGAAATAATTTTTTTTTAAAGCTGTCCTTCATTAAGATTCAAAGATGGTTTGTTTACAAAACCAACCTTCTAAGGCAGGGAGACATCTTCTGAGTTATTCCCTTAACGAACAGGGACAGCGTAAAAAGATAATGGATGATCGTGACAGGCTTCTCTCAGATATCAAAATCAGTTAACTTCTTTCAAACAACAGTCTTTGCCCAACATGGTTGTAAGTTTCAGAAGTATATTATAATTGATGTTTAGACAATTTTTCAGCAGTCATTTCAGTGAAAGAATTTTATGTTTTCTTTGTCTAAACAGTTTAAAATGCAGGTATGTGTATTTCCAAAAAAAAAAACTGATAAGCGTGAGGGGAAAAATCCAAACCAAAACAGTAAAAGAAAAGAAAACAAAATAAAATCATTGACACAGTATACATAGGGTTGTCATCAAGCAAAATATCTTTTCAGAGCTTGGCCATTCACCGGATAGGTGTATGGTTGTCCCTCTAGACTCTGTAATCAGAAGGAGTTGGGACCCAATTTCTCAGCAATTAAAAACGGTCCAAGCCATAAGTTCTGAAACTTGGTATTCTCTCCCTTTCCCTCATGTGGTTTGTCCCATTTCAAGACAAGGTCACCTACTTCGAAGTTCCTATCAGAGGCAGAGCTGGAATCAAACTAGCTTTTGACCACTAGTTGATGTTGATCTAACTTATGTTTAGCTTGAGTTCTTACCTCTTCTAGTTTCATTAAAGCGTTAATTCGGTTCTCCAAAGGGGGACAGACTTCTTCTTGTATTTTCTGTGATAGTTGTAGTGAGGGAAGAAGAATATGTGGTGGCAGAATTGCTTCTCTGCCATAGACGAGAAAGAAGGGGGAGTTACCTACAACAATTTTTGGTGTTACCCTATCAGCCCAGATTGCGTTTAACAGTGCATTATGCCAGTTTTTGTGATTTTCAAATACCGTTCTCTTGATGATTTTAATCAGATTCTTATTTGTTGATTCTGCCAATCCATTGCCTTGGGGGTAGTAGCTAGCAGAATACTTCAATTTAATTCCTTTTTCTAGAGATAACTCACTCATTTCAAGAGACGAAAAATAAGAAGCGTTATCGAATACTAAACAGTCAGTGATACCAAAACGAGTAATAATATTTGAATTTAAAAAGGCAATTACCTCACTGGTATTCACAGTTCTTAATGCGGCAGCTTCAGACCACCTGGTGAATTAATCTGTGGCTGTTATGATAAACTTATGCTGCTGTTAGGATGGCGGATTAATTGGACCTATAATATCAAGGCCCCACTGCTGAAAAGGGGAGTCTACTGAGATAGGCTGCAAAGGAAAGGTTGGTTTCTGTATCTGCCCGGATGCTTTTTGACAAATAATACACTTACGGCACAAGGCATGGGTGTCTCTAAAAAGTGTAGGCTAGTAATAACCGGCTCTCAAAACTTTATGGGTAGTGGTGTCACCACCAAAATGCCCACCAACTTCTCCTGTGTGCAATTCTAGTAAGACTTTTTCTGCTTAATCTTTCTCAAGACAGCGCATTAGTACTCCATCAAAATTTTGACGAAACAGAATACCATTAATCAAATGAAAGGAGGAAGATTTTAATATTAGTGCTCTTCTTTTAGTGGGATCCAGGTGACAGGGGGCTGACCCGTGTTCAAGACAGAATTTTATATCATCATACCATGGACTGACAGAGTTTTGTGCATAGAAAATTTCATTTTGATTGTGTTGTCCTGGGTTTGACATATCATTTTCTTCTTGCTGTCTTGTTGATGAATCAGCAACTAACTTGCACAGCCCTTGGCCTCTCACTATTTGAGCTAGGGTGATTTCTATGTCATACTCCTGCAAGGAGGTAACCAAGATCACCCTCTTTTCGCCTAATTCTTTCTGCACTAACAGATTCCTGACGGATGGGTAAGGGACAATAATTTTCGTTCTAGATTTCAAAAGATAAGATCGAAAGTGCTTGACTTCTTTGAAAACAGTGTAGGCTTGCTGATCTACCGCTGGGTAGTTAAGTTCCGCACCTATGAAAGTAGAGCTCATAAAAGCAATGGGTACTTCATTATTTTCAGCATTCTTTTGAGTTAGGACGACAGTGTAGGAGCGGTCAAAAGAAAATGTGTAAAGCGTGAAGTCTTGCGAAAAGTTGGGGCTCATGAGAGAAGGAGCATCTATTATGGATTTATTTATTGAATTGAAAGATTTATTTTCTAAGGGTCCCCAATGATATTGTGCGTCTTTCTTAATTAAATTCTATAAAGGTCTCACCATCTTGGAGAAACTGGGAACGAATCTCCTGACGAAGTTTATCTGTCCTAAGAAAGACTGCATAGACTTTTTGGATGAGGGAGGGGGGAGTTTCTAGATGACATGAGTCCTTTCAGGGTCGATAATCATCCCTTTGCTTGACACAAAGGGTCAAAATGAAATGAATCAAACTAACTCAGGGCCGACACAATTGTTATACTAATTCAAGAGAATTAAAATCGTATTAATCAAAACATAACATATATTCGATTTTAGCAAACAAATCTTTTGTACATGATTCAAAACGAAATCATTCTTGGTAGTTCGAAAATAACATAATCGTTTTGAATCTATTCAAACAAACAAAACTAATTTGGAGCAAACACAATTGGCTAACCAAATCATTCAAAAATCGATGTTGAAATGCATACCTGGGCTGTAGAAAAACACTTCGATCAGGATAACTTTGAGTTGAAAAAGGCAGTTGCTGCCTCAACATTTCTGAAGACAATCGATCCCGTAGTCTTTTACTTCTTATCATAAGCCTGTAGCTTGTCATTTTCCTTTGACAACATAGTAACCCGTTCCTCTAATGATTTAATTTTAGATTGCAACAGAGGAACATCCATGTAGTAATGTTCAAGCCAAGAATTGCATTGAGTACACAGTGGTTGATCGGGCCTTGGAATTACAAGTGAGGGTTCTTTCAAGTTACCAGGGGTTCCACTATGAAACTTAATTCTTGGGAAGTTAGGATCATCCTAGAGGTAGGGAGGTAGGTTGGAAACGTAGTCATAGGGTTCCACAGAATAGAGGCCATGAGAGTAAGGGTATTCCTCAGTCAAGAAATGTTCAATATCAGAGTTTGAATCCTCACTCAAAACGATAGGCTTCTGGTCAGATTTTTGTTTGGGCTTGTTCTGAGCACATCTAGATATCCATCGTGCATTCTTCTTTCCCTTACTATCGATACCAGCATCACCCTTGCCTTTCTTCCTTACAGGCCTCTTAACATTCCTAGTATTGTCTTTAGCACACGGGTCGGCCATTGTATCGGGTAGGTCAATGTTGGGGCAGTTCGAGGGTTTGACAAGGGGTAGAAGGGTAGGAGGTGGCACAACTGTCCCAACCAGGGTTTTAGTGAGCACAGCCTTGTCCATTTGAACACATTCGGGAGTGGCAAAGCCATTCCTTAAAAGGAAGGCTTGCCAACAGTCACCACTCAATCTTAAATGATAAATGATAACGATTTTGATCAAGCAGTGATGGAAAAGGCTGCTATCAGCCCTCTCACACTTAAATCATTTGGACATTTTATACAGGCTGCATAGGAGGTAGTGAGGCGTATTCAGAGGGTAGTCTATAAAATTCATAAGCAACCTGAGATGATAAAGAAATACCAAACCATAACGACCTTCGCAAGTCACAAATTGCTTAACAATGGATAATAGATCATGCCACCTGGGCTTAAGGGAAGTGACAGGCATACCTCTATCACAACTAACAATCTTCCTCGATGTGAATAGGATCAACCATGGCACCTCGTCCACTTTCGAATTCTTAAACCACCTCTGCCCTTTAACTAGTAAGCCTGTATCTGAGCTGAGGAATTCCTCATTTAGCTCGAGTTGGATATCTTCGACCTTATCCCTGCATCCATCAAATGTGAGGGAAAACTGTTGGGCGACCGTAAGGTTGAAACCCTCAAATTTTTGGATAAAACTAGCCAGCCACTATTCTCCAGGTCTTCACGAGCATTGTCAAATAGCAGGAGAGTTTGGATGCCATTAGGTTCTATGTGCACCACAGGTGCCATAGGAGAGAGCACATAGTGAGCAGAGTAAACGGACTGGGGTTTGGACAGGGTATACGCAGGACCGCAAGCTCACAGATTTCCCCAAAAGAACAGAGGTAACCCGAGATACAAGGCAGGCATTAATGCCTAAGTGTGCGAGGGTGGTGGAACGAAACAATCCCATGCAAAACATTCATATCGAAATGTACAATCGACGGCGCTATGGTGATTCAAATCACTATTGGTGTGTGTTAAAAGTATTTCAAATGACATGTCAATCAAACAACTATTGAAAACAATGAAGTTGACCCGAATATTTGCACAAGCAATAGTGTTTGTATAATTTAAAACAAAACAATGTTTCGAATTTAGCACCAAAGATTTGACCATAAAACTTATGCTTTGTTATGAAACCATCGCACCACAGAATTTGACCAAAGGAAAGAGAACATCAAACCACCATTGTATCAAGGACTCAAAGAACACCATTGCATCACACATTAATAAAATGAAGTCATATTAACAGAAAATGCAAAGTGGGTAAAAATTTGGTGTCTTTCCAACTGTGCGACTGTCATTGAATTAGAAGTGAAATGAATACATAGACAAGAGTAACCATAATAATCCAGTGATGATTTTAGTTCCATCGAAATGACTTCGAACTCAAGGTTTTCACGCTTGCAGTCATGAAAATGAGAACAAAAGGCAGGTGTGCAAATGCACAAGATAATAGTGTTGTTTTATTCAAAAGATTGCGATGAGAATCAAGGGTTCCAAAACACTTGTGTAGGCAGCTTATAAAGATAGGATAAAAATGTGAAATGGCTGCCAACACAATTCCACTGCGATGAAGACATCCTTGAGGAGTTAACTATGCCTTATTTCCCATGGGATCCGCTCTATCACCGAGCGCTCTTTCTTTTAAAGGAATCCTTTACGCTTCCCAAAAAAAAACCCATATACCCAATCGAAGCTAAATATTTTCTCCCCTCAGGGCATATAGATTGGTTCAATAATCCTATCCCTGCTCCCGATGCTTTTGAAGAAGGTAACATGGCCAACATTTTCCCCACCGTCAAAATTTATATTTCCATCAAACCTGGAATCATAGAATAAATCACCTAAGGACCTTATAGCTTACAAAGCTCTATTCCAGGAATACCAGGAAATTTTTTCCTGGTCATACACAGAAATGCCCGACCTTGATCCCTCTATTGTTGAACATCATATAGACACTTGGCCTGATATCACACCTAAACAACAAAAGCAACGTCCATTGCACCCATCCAAAGTGGCAGCCATCAAATCTGAGATTGACAAATTATGCATCGCAGGGTTCATATACCCCATCACATATACGTCGTGGGTCTCCAACCCTATCCCCATTAACAAAAAATAGGGCACTATCCACGTCTATACGGACTTTCGTGATCTCAATCACTCTTATCCCAAAGACAATTTTCCAATGCCCTTTATTGACCAAATTATCGATGATTGTGCTAGCCACAAGGCTTTGTCCTTCATGGATGATTTCTCTAGCTACAACCAAATTCAGATTCACCCAGCCGATCAATACAAAACCACATTCACCACCCCTTGGGGTACTTTTGTGTATCTTGTCATGCCTTTTGGCCTCAAGAACACTAGTGCCACTTTCCAATGTGCCATGACATACATATTTCATGATTTTCCTCAAATCATCCTCGCCTAATTGGACGATCTCACTGCTCGATCCAATAAACACACTCAACATCTTGATGACTTACGCATTGTCTTTCACAGGTGTCATCAATACAATATTCGCTTGAACCCTCTCAAGTTCATATTTTGTGTCACCGTTGGATGCCTCCTTGGGTTCATCATCTCCCAACATGGCATCACAGTAGACACCCTCAAGTTCCAAGCCATCATGAAAATTCCCCCCCTCAGAGTTTACGCCAGCTACAAAGCTTACAAGGCAAAGCTAACTTCTTACACCGCTTTGTCCCTGATTATGCCACTCGGGCACATGGTTTCCTTTGCCTCTTACATCATGATATCCTATTCCAATGGGATGAACATGCCCAAACTGCTTTTGATGATCTCAAAATGGCCTTCTCAAATGCCCCATTGATTATTCCACCCGACTATGACCGTGACTATATCCTCTACTTATCGGCCTCAGTCGTCTCCATAGCAGGAGTTCTCTTCCAATTAGGGGATGATGACCGAGAACATGTCATTTACTATATTAGTAAAAACCTTTCAAGACCACCCTTGAAATACAATCACAAAGAGAAACTCGCCCTTGCAGTTGTCCTTGCAGTCCAGAAACTACGCCATTACATCCTTCTTCGAACTAGCAAGGTCGTAGCAGATTCCAACCCCATGCAATACTTTCTCAGTTGCCAACAAATTAATGGAAAATTTTCCCAATGGATCATCATCCTTCAAGAGTATGACCTTGAATTTTCAACACCCAAGAGAAATAAATCCCTCATCCTTGCCAAATTCATTACGACATTTCCTTCCAATATTACTAGCTCTCCCGTCAATATCGGCTTCCCCAACAAGCATCTCTTTTTCATCCCTTCAGATGATCCTTGGTATGGCAATCTCCTCATCTACCTCCGAACACAGAAGTTTGGAAACCACCTCTCCAGGGATGATCATAGACGTATTCGACACCAAGCCCCTCGCTACATAGTCAACACCATACTTTGTTTATGTTTGACTGTTGATGAAGCCGATAGAGTCTTGAATGACTGCCATAGCGGTGCCTGTGGTGGTCACCTCTCAGGGATGTCCACTACCCAGAAAATCATTCGAGATGGCTATATTTGGTCCACATTTTTTCATGATTGCATCCACGCTGTGAAGCGATGTGACAAATGTCAGCTATATGCCAACAAAGTGAGAGCACCACTTGCTCTTCTCCAACCCATCAGTATTGTTCACCCCTTTTTCAAATGGGGCATAGACTTCATGACTTGCAACCCTCCATCTAGAAATGGACACAAATACATCGTCGTTGCAGTTGATTACTTCACCAAATGGGTCGAAGCCATGCCTACCTTCATCAATATCGCTGACACTGCAACATGCTTTTTCTTTAACCACATGATCTCCCACTTTGGATTCCCACTACAGTTAGTCTCTGATCACGGGAAACACTTCGAGAATTAGATTTTCGTCGAACTCTCCTCCAGGTTAGGCTTCTCCCACTAGTTCACCTCCCCATACTACCCTCATTCCAACGGACAGGTAGAGGTGGTCAACAAGGTCCTCAAAACCATGTTGCAGCTCACAGTTAACAAACATAAGACCAATTGACACCATATGTTTTTTTCCACACTATAGGCTTATCGCATGGCAGTTAAAACTGCCACTGGTTTCACACCATTTCATCTTGTCCATGGGGTCGAGGCCACTCTCCCCATCGAGTGAGAAATTCCCACCTTGCGCACCGCTATTGAGTTATTACCCGACACTGCTCCAATGGAGCAACGTTTTCTAAACTTAGAGTCATTGGATGAAGACCATCAGTCTTCATTACAGAACAATGAGGCAGCCAAAAAATGATCGAAGGCCACCTTCAATTTCCATGTCAACCTTCGCTCATTCAATGAAGGCAACCTCGTCCTTACTTATGATATCGCTCACGATACCCTCGGCCAAGGGAAATTTGAGTCATTATGACATGGACCTTATATCATCCAACATTGCCTCACTAAAGGCACATACATCCTAGCCTCTCTTGAAGGCCACCCTCTCAAATAACCCATCAACGGGTTGTAATTAAAGAAATTTTACACCTGAGCATAGCCATTCTACACTAGGCTTTTTCTTTTTGTACACTTTTTGTAGAGTTTTTAATATTCTTTTCCTCCATGCCTCACTTCCGATCTATCATTTGTGTTATTGACAGATGCCTCCTCCATCAGTCTACCACATCGGTTACGCCGACGGAGCTAGCCATTAGACACAGAATCTCACTTCGACTGCTTGGGCCCTCTATACCCCCTCACATGAACTGCTTCACTCCAGTGGCATATGCCTGGGCTCAACAACCAACAACCAAGAAAAATACACAGCCATGTTCATCACCTTAGTGTCTTATTAGATTCCCAACTTGTTGTCCTCCAGCTCAACAATGTGTATTGTGTCTGCGATCCTTGCCTCTTTTGCAAATACCTGCAAGTTAGAATTTTATCTCGAAATTTTGATTCAAACACATTTACACATATTCCAAGACAATTTAATCAAATAGCAGATAATATGGCTAACCTAGTGTTATATTGGCATTTATCCCATCAAGTTACCATGACACATACATAACTCATCAAAAGTCTGTCACAACATATAAATTAGACATCATAACCAAAAAATGTTTACATATATATATAAAATCGTTTACATAGACAACATATATATATATATATATATATATCGGTCAATGTGCCATAATGTTTACAAAAAATAGTACGTGTACAACATCTGTAGGTAGGTGAACCACCTCACCCCTATAAATACAAAATTGTTGTCCCAACACCATATACAAAATGGGCTTGCAAGCCTCTATAAATACAAAAATACATATACAGAGACACTCATGGTGCCTCTAGGGCTCCACCATCTGGTCCTCTCTCTTGAGGAGGTGCCCCACCATCTATGGGTCCCTTAGGTCCTAGGGGAAGTCACCCAGTCATAGCTGCCCCCGTTACAGCTGCTCTGTGGATCAAGGTCCACGACTCCACTGGAAATCCCACACACTTCTCAAAGACCCCCTCATCTTGGAGACACACCCACATACCCTTGGGCACTCCCTATAGTACCGCCTCCAATCGGCAACGAAAATCCTCGAACTCTCCCCCAGCCCCGACCAGAGGAGCATGTGATGGACCTACACCCAGATCATCAAAATGGGGTCTCCTGCCTTCTCTCTCATCATCTTTCATCCCCAAGATAGCCTCATCCTGCCATCGTCTCTCCCTTGCCCGCGACTCTCCCAACGGTGGTCTCACAGGCCCCTGACGAGTCGGCAATCCGACCAACTAAACCTTGCACCTGCGAGGTCCAACATTTGCGCACACAATGAAAAAGTGATAGAATTAGCATCCATATATACATAAAGAACATGCTATACTATCTAAAGATCAAAACATCAAATATAACATCATACCTCTGTGGTCAAACACCTCTCTAGGGGGTAGCACCATATCTAGATCATCCCATAAGTCCACCCCACTATATGGGTATCGGAGTATGATCTGTGGCATCCGATGCCACACCCATGCAGCCTCATCTATGAAATAATGGCCACCCTCCCCACCACCATGACAGACCAAAAACGTCACCCACCACCTCAGTCACGTCTCTCGCACACCAGGTGTGTCCAATAGCACCCTAGGGCGTAACCTGGGCACCCTCTCCAAAATCCATGCTACCAACATGAACCCAAAGGAAAACTCTCCTGAGTCAGCAGCTCGAAACCTGTTGAGCTTCCCCACCATATTGGCATGTAGCATCAAGCCCCAGGCAAAATGCTCACCCCCTAGTGCCCTCTCCATGATCCTCAGTTGACCCTCACTAATCTGTTAAGTCGCGAGAGACCCACAGAATCTCACAATAATCGTTGCCACACAACGATGCACCAGGGCAAATATCGCCCCAATCCTCACCACTGACCCCGACATGAAGTCCTCTCCCGAACAATATGTCCAAGCTAGGTCATCCAACTGACCATCTCCAGGTACCACAGGCTTGGCAGGTAGAAGGGTTCCCCGAAAAGGGAGTCCAGTCAAAAAATATACATCCTCTGTAGCAGAGAATTCCAAGTGCTCACCTCGAATGATGAAACACTGCAAATCCAGACTCCACATCGAAATAAGGAACTGCAGCAAGTACTCTTGTTCCCTCACTAGTGAGCACTCAAAAAACTTCAGTAGCCCACAAGTTGCCAAAGAACCACGTACAATTGGCTCCTCATCTCTCACCGCCTCTCTTAGGCTCACCCATTCCCTCTCCCTCCAGTGGATCGACATCATCAACTGTTCACCTGCATCCACACATAAAATATTTGATCAGCGATCACAACTCATAAAAACACCAAAATCTCCAAAAAACATTAGTTTTTACACCCTTCATCTTTGCCTCAAAGGCGCGGCTTTTTTCCCCATTGGCGCACACATATGTGTGCCTATTCATCCCATAGTTGTGCACTCATGCGCGACTCTTGGCCATACAGGGGTGCACCCATGCACCCCTTTCACACACACAGGCGCACATCCTAGCGCGCATGTTCACTCCATAGTTGCGCACACATGTGAAACTGTCAAGAACTCAGCCGCGCATGGATGCGCTGATGTGCTTTTCACAGGCATGTAGTCCATGCGTGCCTGTTTTCCCATTTGGGCGCCCCCATGCGTGGCTCTCCAAATTATAGTCGTGCACTCATGCACGTGAAACACTCAATCCCCCATGCACTGGGGGTCCCACCCTTACAAAACCCCCTTGTACAACCATCCATACAAGCTACTATGTAGGAGGATACGACCACTAACCTGAAACTCACTGATTTTGAATCGGCTGGCTTGATCTCCCGCAATTTCCAAATATGTTCTCAAACCTCTCATCAATCCACTATGGCAGCAGGTACAAATGAGGTGGCAATGTGGGCCCTACATCTATATATAGTCCCTTTATCCGGTCTTCATCCATGGGACCAGGATCCCACCACCTACACAGTCACATTCCCCAGGCCACCATCCATCCTCAGCCCCCAAGGATCATTTTTCTCACATCACGCTCAGGTACGCATTCTCATGTTCAAAATTTGCAAATAACTATTATATATTCTTTACTTTCAGATATCATTCATGGCGAGTATTTGGTTTTTTTATGTGTGCAGGTACTTGGTCATCACCTTCTAGCACGACCCTTTCAGGTATATGATCTCTACTGGCATGTAATCATTCCCTCTTAATATCAATTGCATCTCCCAGTCACACCCTCTGATATTTTCCTCTAAGGTCCCCCCCATTTGGCTCTGCAGTACTCACACCTCCGTTGCATTTCAGTACCGTCAACCGGTAGCACTCTCTCCCACATGAGTTGTCCCCATCATAGTCTCCTTTGGCACTTCAACACTCATGTTGTTTTCACCCCCTAGGGCTGGGAGTCCTCATATTCTTTTCATTCCCGAGAATTAGCCGCATGTTCCTTCTCCTCATGTTGCTAACTTCCCCATAATGGAGTCCTGAGTAATCTCACCACGATTCACTTTTTTACTGCACCTCTACAGTATCATCAACCCTCCATCTCATCTACCATCAGTTTGTCGATCTGCAGATATCCTCCATTCATTTTTACCTAATACAGAAACCCACCTATGGGGCCCCCACCCTCCAGTTGTTTTCCACACAACTTGAACCCTCACATTCCAAGCCATATTGAACTAGGGCACCCGTTTCTGTATCTGTATGCTCATCCCCAATTATCCTGTATTCATTTGGTAATTGTACAAATCCTATGTTTCCATCCTTTACATAGTTTTTTGTCGTCACCTTTGGCGACCTTCCTTTTCCGAAAAAAGCAACCCATGTCACCCTTGGTTGGGGAATTCATTATCTCCTACTCATGTTGACATTGTCCATAAACTCTGAGTATCCCATAGTCCATGTACCCTTGATCTTTGAGTTTGTCCACTTTGTCATGCCTCTGGCACAATTTACCCCTAGTCTATTCATCCCTCTGACACTAGATTAAGTTCCATGGTTGTTGCCACTTATCCTTGACCAATATCCCCAACCAAGGGAAGTCTTGAGTCTCCACGTATCTTGACTATGTCCATGTTCCTCGTCAATTCCTGATTTTATCTCGTAGATTTCATGAAGCCCTTTGCTTCTTGGAGTCTGTCTCCCTTTCTATCGACATCAGCACTGTTTCCAGAAGGGTGACAGTATCTTGGCTCTCATTACCTTTATAATGAGGAGTCTCGGATGGCACATAGAGACCCATCATTTCTCTCTACTTTCGTTGACCCCCATGACATTCAACTTCAACACTTTATCATGTTGTGGTGGGTCTTACTTTGCGACTATTGCAGTTGTTTTTTATTTGTCAAAGACCTTTGAAATTTGATAGGCTATCAATGCCTGCATATCATCGACACTTCTTATAGGTGTCATCGCCTCTTTTCAGAGTTTGTTCACCATTAGAATTGTCCTCTGCTATTATCAACATGCCCTCGAGGGCGTTGCATTCGTCTACACCAATACACAACTTCAGTTATTGTATTACATATTTTTGAGTTACATGACACGAGCATGGGGCATGCCTGCCTCATTTGTACACATTTTTATTTTTCCACACCTTGCAAAAGGTTTGGTTCCTACCGATTCCCCTCTCCCTCCAATGGGTTTCTCTTGAAATTCCCCTCAACACTCTTTCTTACAAATTTACTCTCAGTAGAAGAAACATTGATGTATTTCGGCTATATGTATGATCCTAACCTCACACATCAGGGGGTATCTCTTATCACTGGAATTTCATCCGCAAATGGTTACAAGAATCCTGCATCTTCAAACACTCATTAGTTCATCCATGGCCCAGAAAATGCATTTCCAAAGGGCACAAAACTATACCAATAGTTAAAAAATCAGCATGCATTAAAGATACAAAGGCATCACACGCAAGTGTGACAGTCGAATAATGTCGGAAAAGTGCATATGCGCCCAATGAGCGACCGTGGACGCAAAAAGACGTGAACACCTCAGAACGATGCATTTATGATTTTGGTCATCCTTCCACCCACTTCTGGTTCATCTCCCAAGTTGATCTGACACCCAAATCCAAGCTGAATCCGAGTGGGGATTTGGTCAAAGACCTAAGGGTGCCCTAAAGAGCCCCTTGTTCACACTAAAGACTGGTTGAATAATGCCTCAAATCTTTGCTATAAAAGGAGGCCATGGGTGCACTATATTTTCAAGGAATTCATTCGTATTGTTATTCTGCCTATATTCTCTTAGAGAAACCTCTTTCCTCACTAAAGCATACAAGCACCATTTCATTTGGCCATTCACGTCACCTCTTGAGTGAATGAGCTTTGGATTTCTTCACCATTTCCTTTTAGTTTGCTACTTGTAAGAAGAGATCAATCATTGGGAGTTCAAGAGCCCTCCCTTGGAGGAAGAGGGGACCCATAAGTCCCCCTTTATCTTTGGTGTTTTCCCACTAATACAACTTATCCATTGGTGGTATGCATGTTGTTTATTTTTTGTTCTATTTCCCTTATCCACTCTAGTTTAATTTCTTTAATTGTTATTAGTTTAATTCTTTGTTTATTTCTTATGCTTGGTGTTTCTAACTCTTGCATTCACTATTGTCTTGTCCAGCTAACCCAACTAGACTTGTAAGGGTCCTTATTTTTCTCATTTAGGTGACGAAAGGGACGCAACAATTTCCATCCATGATTTCCCATACATGTTTTTTATTCCTGTTGTGGCTCGCCACATTATGGAAATACTTAATATTATTGTCACCACTTTTAACCCAGATCACCCTGTTGCGAAGCCTCCAAGTCTCTTCAGCATCACGTAAAAGTTTGTTTCTTTTACTTTCCATCTCCTGTAGGTGTAGTTCCTCCTCCCGATTTGAAGAATCCCCAATCAGCTTCAACATGGTTACCTTTATATCTGCTTCTAGGTTCTCCAATTGTTCCTTGTTATTTGCACATACTTCTTTATACCAGAGTTTTTTTTGACATTTTAGTTCCTTTAGCTTCCATACTAGTCTACACTTCTTATCACCTTCTGAGAGGAAACATGGGTCCTTCCAGATTTTATGAACCAGTGCCACATAATATTCATCATGCAACCAATGAGCATTTAGTTTAAATGGGTAAGCCTTGTAAATAGGTGGTATCTCCAGTTGGAGAAGAACGGATGCATGATCTGATATAAAGGGATATTCAACCCATGATCAAGAAAATCCCACCTCAGCTAATAAACCTTCCGATACCAGACACTTGTCTAGACGCCTCGCAATGGCTTCTTGATTAGAGCAGCCATTCGGCCAAGTTGGGACTATTTTAATCGGCTTAACATCTATCATCTTTTTATAAAGAAATAAATCTATGTAGTAATCCTCTGTCAAACTAGGAGCAAAAGTGCCTCCCCGGGTCTCATCCAAAGAGGTAATAATATTCAAGTCACCAGCAATAATCAAGTTGTTGATGGATAATATGCCACTTTTCTCCATCGAGCTCTAGAAAAGTTTTCGATCCAGACATGGACCATAAAAATTTAGTAAGGAAATCTCCCTCTTGTTAATAACACACTTGCATGTTAACAGAATACTGCCAATTGTAAGAAAAGGAACCAATTCATACAATTTGGGTCCTGTTAGCGCTCTGTAATTTGCCCAAGGCTGAAAAGGCAATCACATAGGCAACATCAGAACCGTTTCGAGTCTTGGATCTAGCCCTCCAAGACTCAGAGAGGGATCTCTCTGTATGATGTAGCTTTGTTTGCAGAAATATTAGGCTAGTTATGAAGAACGAGTGTGTTTTGTTATAAAAGGGTTTATAAATTGGTTGAGACCGCTAACACATCCATTGGGCTATGGGGTCTGTAATTAATCAAATCTGAGAAACAAACAGAAATGCCAAAGAAATCCTTCACAGGGCGAGATAACACACTCACTGGATCTTTAATATTTAAAATGATGATCAGAGGAAAAGATAAGGGAAACAACTCCAACTAACAAGCACTTAAGAATCTCTTAATTGAAGATGTTTGGAAGATAAACATTGAAATCTTCAGAATCGGAATCAGGGTATCTGGGATAAATCCTGAGACATAACGCTATTCATAAATATTAGATTCAGAAAACACAGTGGTTACAGAGCAAGAAAGCATTTACTGAGAAATCACATCACCAGTAAACATGCGCAGGAATCCTGTAAAGAGCCTATTTCATCAATGGCAGATCAAAAATGTTACAGCTTGATAGCCACTCCAGGGCGTGAAGATCCAACCCTATTACATTAAAATCGTCTCAATATATAAGATACATCTCTTCATCAAGTTCCGAGAGTCGGTTCAGCCATCTCGGCCGAAAATAGCCACCACTCCCATCAAATTCGGAGTTTTCTGTTATGAGAAATGGACCGTTTTTCTGCGAAATAGGGGTCCGTTAAGACGTGATTCTATCTTCAAATATGACACCTGGGCGAAAACTGAAAGAGGTTATTGTAGACGGACATGTGTCGGACAAAAACCTCCTTCGGTTTCGCAAAATTCATCTCCAGCTGGCCGTGACAGCTCCTGCAAAATCGGGACTGAAACGGAAAATGGCAAATATGGAAAAATAGGCCTCGAAGATGACTTCGACTCTCTCTTCTCGTAACTCCGTTGCAAAAAACGAAAAAAGGGTTTTGTTCCTCATCTTGTGCTGACCAAAAACCTCTCTCGGATTTTTAAAATTCGTCTCCGTTTGCTCAGGATCTCCGTCGGAAGAAGACATGATGAAAATGGGAAAAAATGGTGAAAATGTGCAAAAGTGGTTTTTTTGGCGGGAAAAATCTCGGACCCCCCCTCGTTAAATGCAAACTGCCTGGGAGGTCCGAAAATAAACCTAGGCCGTGGATCTCGGGGATTAAATCCTGGCCCTTTAAATTAGCATGGAGTTTAATATGACATCGGACCCCCTCGTTAAAAATCAAACTTACGGGGGGGTCCGAGATGGAATATGAGGCGTAGATTAATTTTAAGGCATGGAGGATGGGGGCGCTTAGTTAAAAGGAGGCGGGAGTGGAATAGTTAGAGGGTGGTGAGGTGGGGTGACGTAGGGGGATGGGGGTAGTGGAGGTAGGTGGGGGATGGGAGGTGAGGGAGGATGAGTGGAGTGGGGTACGTGGGGAATGGGGAGTGAGTGGAGTAAGGTAGGTTAGGTGGGGGAATGGGTATAGACTTAGGATAAGTTAGTTTAGTTTATTT
>ML777027.1:1059458-1061958 GCA_009831015.1 Picea engelmannii
TTTTTTTTTTTTTTTTTATGTTTTTTTTTTATGTTTTTTAAATGTTTTTTGTATTATATATTATATTTGTTTCAAATTTGTTTTATTTCTTTTTTATTTTTAATATAATTTTTATTATATTTCTTTTTTATTTTAAATACATTTTAATATTTTTGCTTTTTGCTTTTTAATGTTTTTTAATATTTTTAAATGTTATTTAATTTTTTGTGATTATTTAATAGTTTTATCTAATTAAACTAATCTTAGTTACTAATTAACTGCTAACCTAGTTTTTTAACTAACTTAATAATTAATTAATTAACAATTAACTAATAAGTAATCAATTATTAAATAGCCATTTATTAATCAAATTTAATCTAGCTTAATTTTATTAAAACTTTTTGTTCATCCTAAGTCTATTTATGCAGGGACGGAAGGCGGGCTAATGGAGGCTGACGAAAGACAAGGGGGAGAGGATGCAGCGGATGAAGGATGCAGCAAGGTGATGGAAGATTGAGCGACAAGAGTGGAGGGAGGGAACAGAATCACCTGAGCCATGCTTCGTGAGCGAAAACATATGCCTGAGATAGATATATATTAGTCAGAAGATTGATTCCCATAATTTATGGGGTGATAACAGGTCCCAAGTGACCAGTAAAACTCTCGAATTGCCAACATAATTAACAACACTCGAAACCCCAGAGGGATGTAAGTGGTGCATTAAATCTCTAGCTTTATGTTCGTGAATCGGGGTTTACTGTAGGAAGATGATGTCAAGGAGAGTATGATCTAGGAGTCTACGAACTAAGGCGGCTTTGAGGGTGCCTCCTATCCCTCTAATATTTAAGGTGAGTAATAGCATCACTTAGCCCGTGCCAGGACTTTCATTTCTCTAAGAGCCCCACTATCAGTGGAGGGAAGGACTGTGTCAACAGACTGTTTGGAAAGACTCGCCATTTTTTTACGTAAACTTCTCGTCTTAATAGGTGAATGTTCAACATCAATGCCTCTAGACCAGGCAAATTCATTTCCCTCTGCTTCAGAGTGCTCAAGTGGAGTAGAGGTTCTAGTTCCCATCAAAGGTTATATGATAGCCTTACCTAAATAGGTTGGCAACTTTAAGTTATCATTTGAGTCTCTGATAAAGGGAATCAGTGAGTCTAATACAACGTTGAGTGTGGAATCATCCACCTGAGACTCTCTACATCTTGGCTCCACCAGGGAGTTTGATAATGGTTTCGATGATAGGGGAGAAGAGGGTAAGGTCCCATCCCAAGAATTTGGCTGAGACGGGGCTAAAGCCTGGGTTAAAACAGAAGTTTGGGGTGCAGTTGGTTCCACCAAAATAGAGGGAAAGATTTTCGAAAATATTACATGGGGTGTAACAGGAAGGGTCAGCTCCGATGAGCTCAGTGGTAAAGTACCAGTAGTGTCCTTATCCCCCCTAGAATGCCTCACATCAAAGGTAGATGTAGAGAGTAACTAGTGAGAATTATCCAAGGCCTCCTTCTCCCAGTGCAACAGAGTTGAATATAAGGAAGGACAAAGTCTTTGTAACTTACTAGTGAGAGTCGACCGAGTCTCCTTTTGGTGCCAAGGAACAACTCAAAAATGAATATTCTCGCACCCAAGAGAATCCTCTTCGTCCATATAATCGAGTGGGTCCCTTTGTAGTACAACATTCTCAAATAATTCTTCAGTTTCTTTACCAACAAAGTCATGATGAAGGTGGCCCTTTTGGCAGCACAAGTTGCACCGAAAAGGTATACCAAGATAATATATCTTTTGGATGTGTCTCTGACCAAGCCAATCGATATCAATGGCTTCTAGTAAACCACAATGGATATCCATTTCCACTAGGATTCGACCCACCTTCCACGCAAAATCAGCAAGTGACTTGTTATTTTGAGAAATGAACTTTCCTAAAGCATTGCCTATAGCCCGTAAGGACCCTTCGTTCCACAGTTGAAAAGGTAAACTAGGTAGAAGTACCCACAGATGACGGTATTGAAAATGCTCAGTTGTCGGGTCAAAGGCAATCCACCAACATTTTAGCATCAGGCTGCTACCACCAAAGACCCACTATGAGTTTAATAATAAAGACGCGTCCTCCGGTGTTCTACACATAAACCTGAGCCACCCTTTGGTGAGATAGAGTACCTCAGGCTCATAACCCAAAAGCGGAGTCCAGTGTTTTAATACCCACTCCGAGACAGATCCCTTACTAAGATAGTTATAGGATAATCTACCTACCAGGCCGCAGAGGGCCATCCTGCAAGTTTCTTCTAAACCCACATCTGAGCCCAATACCATCTGCTTTGCCTTCCTGTTTGCTTTCCACATATTCCGCCTAACGGTATTCGGGTGTGCCTGTCTGTGGGCTTTCCTCTATCCCACCAAAGAGTATAATTATTTTGTGCCCGCGGGAGTTAAATTAAAGGACTGTGGCTCAACAGTATGTTGGTTATGAGTAAAAGTTGCAGGAGGAGCATCCAGGGAGCTAGTCGACGGATTAGATAAT
>ML777027.1:1066958-1079910 GCA_009831015.1 Picea engelmannii
CTCTTGGGTTGACCTAGGTTCAGATCCGAACAGGTTTCCAACAAAACTCTCTAAAACTATCAGCCCTCCTGGTAAAATAGAAGGGAAAACAACACACAGAATGTATTGCGTAGTCTCACCCAAGATAGTTCTATGGGTGACTGCAAAGCTCAAGTGCTTGCAGTCTAGGAAAGAGTGGGGATATAGGATTGCATTTCAGCTTCTTAGGCCTTGATATGGTTTCTCTTTATATTATTCTCAAGACTCATTCATATGTTAATTCTATGCATGCATTCTAACAGATATAACTGAAGCATTCATTCATCCATTCATAGTGTAACTACTATCAGAAATCAAATATGCAATAAACAACACACATGACACAAGTTTTATCATGGTTCACCCCCTCCTGGGCTACATCCACAAAGATATGGCTTCTTAGGCTTTTTATTATGCTTGTTCTAATTAATGGCATTGTGCGGACTACAATTCCGATCATACAATCATGAACAGGGTTCCACAACCTCTATGAGGCAGACTAGATCACACCAGGCTCCTCAGTGTGTGATCTAACCCTCAAGATCTAGCTACCTTACTCTCCTGCAGCCCAACGGCTTACAAAAATGTACCACAAATATCCGAACAACCACTTGGAGCACATTTCGACCTATAGTACTCTAGTCTTGCCTGACCCCCAACCTAGACCTCCTAGGTTCTTATTTATATTGTTTTGCAAGCTCATTGGCCATTAAAAATTCTTGCCAAACCCTAAACCTAACATGGTTAGGTTTTCCTTCCTGCGCTCCTTGCATGCGGATTTCCCTCACACATGCTTCTTTTACTTCCAGCTGTCTTTTTCCAAATTAAGCTTTACTTTCCAAAAATGGACTTTTCCTCAAAATCGGCTTCCACCCAACAGGCCCCCAACACTAAAATGTGGCTCGTTTCGAGCCACCTAGGTAGTGTGCGCTACCTAAACAACCTCTGCTAGGATGTGGAACTTGTTTGCAAGTTCCCTTGCTCTTGCTTGGACCTATGTTGCTTTTCCTGTCATTGCCTCCACCAAATGCGTTGTGATCCCTTCATGGATCATTGGTGCGTTATTTGTGTGTGCTTTCTCAATGCTCTTATTCTCCTCCTCCAATTGTGCGATCATCTGCGTGGCGTGTTCCTAGAGTGGTTCCACTTTTGCTTGTCTCTCTTGTTTTTTCCTCTGTGCAGATTTTAACTCTGCCTGCAGCTTCTTTAAATCTTGATTTCCTTTTACACACTCTGTAATGTTCATTGTCTTATGCTTTTTTCTGAGCTCTTGGATAACTGCGCTTTCTATTTATTCTTCCCGATCCCATTATTGGACCTACTCGTCCTCCTCTAGCGCTGTCTAGAGCTGTGTTGCTCAGTCAAATAATTATTCTACTAGCTGACTTGTTTCTCCATTTCTCCTAGTTGAAATGTAGCTTCTTGTTTCCTTTGTTCTCTCACCTTCGGATGAGTCATGGGGTTGAGATTATATTTTAATTCCTCAATATCTTGCCTGTACTGATCGAGTTTATGTGCGATGAGGTTGATATTATCCTCTGCACTTCTTTCTACTTCTTTCACACTGTGAGGGATGTGATTATACATTGTTGTCAGACCCTATTCCATTATGTTTTCGCGTTCTTTTTCCTCTTTAGTTTCGAGCTTGATATGCTTGACTACCAGCTCTAAGGCCTCCTTTCCATTCTTGATATGCTACAATTCTGTTGTGTCTGTTCTTGCGAGCGACTACACCTTCTGCGAGACACTGACATGAATCTTGTACAATGCCTTAGTTGGTATTCTTTCCATTACCAACTCTACCTGCGCAAGATCCTTCAATGGTGTTTGGGCTATGGCTTCCTCCATCTACAGCATGTTGGGTGTGACTTGAAAGTTCGGGCTCACTTGCACTATGGTTTGGATGGTATCTTGATATCTCGGTGCGGTCCTTGACTTTGCTTCTATTGCTGTGAGGGAGCACTCTCTTCCCCTTCCAGGCCTGGGCGTTGCACTCATCTACTCTAGGAACTGCCTTATGTTAGCTTACTCATCTTGAATTCAACTTCTTTGGTATTGGTCATCTTCGAACTCCTCAACTACGTGTTCATGTTCTTTTTCTTCCACAAGTTCAGCGCAATCCTTAGTAATCGTGTACTTTGTAAGCTACTTGTGTGCCTTGGCCTTCTTGCATGACCCCCCTGTATGAATGATTGGATGCTTGGGTTGCCCTATTGTTGGGGTCAGAAGTCACTCCTGGATTTCTTGCAGGAGCAGAGCCTAACACCCATCATTTTTTATGTCACGATTTGTTTAAAGGGATGATCAAATGGAGGTAAACTCAAGACAACATCATTTCAACTCTGAAACTAGGTCGGGTATGCATGAACGAGTGAGGTATTGATAAAATTCAAACAGTGAGTTGCAATAAAGGGTGAGTAGGGGGAAGACTTGCATGAGAAGAGTGCGAAGGTCTGTCATAAACATCAGGTTTGTAACAGACTGGAGAAGAAAGAATCCGAACGCAAGATCCTTTTACATTCAAACACAAAAGACCAGAGAATACAATAAAGTCACAACAAATCCTTTATCATAACATAACTGCAATAATCCACGTGAATCATTAGATCATGAACTCCCTGGTATGAGAATGGAAAAGGGAAACTGTTTGTCATAAAACAAGAAATCTCAAACACAGAGGCACCACCCAGATAACTAGAATGGTTGCTAAAACTTTACAGTCGGGAGCTTCACTCTACCATCGATAGATACAAAAATGGCGAAAATGCCTTCATATAATCAAACTAGCAACAACAACAAAATAGAGACGTAGCATTAAAAGCTTTGCGTCTGCATGGCTTCTGACAATCTGCAGCTGCAATCTCTGAATGGTCGTGCAACTTATGGCAGACGTGATCGATCTTCTGACAGTTTCATCGGTGAATCTATGTGCTTTTAATTCATTGACGAACTTCCCCATTATGGCGGAGACGATGTCTAACCACCACCAACCGCCTCAATAACTGCTTCATGGGGATTGAGGACGACCTGGCCAACTCATCACTTTGAGATGTGGAGGACTCCTCGCGCTGCCACCTGGAATAACTGATGGCTTGAAGAACAGGCGTGGAGGCCAGCGTGAAGGATGGGGCGCATGACAAGAGTGGTGGCATCGGACTAAGATGGCGAGGCCTGAAAAGATGAGGGGGTGAGAGAGGTTATAGGAAAGACACATGGAAAAAGGAAAAAGCGTAGGAGGCAAGAGGGTAGACGTAATGGATGCATTTTAGTGGGAGGTTGACGTGGAGGGAATAGGACACGTGACAAGCGGTGAGTGAACGATGAGACAGGGAAAGGGCCATCTGGACGAAAGAGTGGGGGAAGATAGATGACACACGGTAGTAGGGGAAAGGCAGTTCTGGAGGATGACATGACGGGAGGAAGGCCCACGATGACTAAACACAGAGAAGCTGAGAATGATGGGATCGCTCGAGCGTCGTTGATCCGGGCGCTAAGATCTTGGCCGTCGGAAAGCTGCTCACCCGATTCCGGACCCCCCCCCCCTCCACTTAAAGGTAGAAAGGCAGGGGGGGTCCGAAATTTCCTTTATCGCCGTTGATCCGGGTGCGCTGATCTGGACCATTGAAGAGATGTGCCCCCGATTCTCGACCCCCCCCTCCGCTTAAAGGTAGAAAGGCAGGGGGGTCCGGAATCCCATATGCACCGTTGATCCAAGCACGCCGATCGTTGCCGCTCGGACTTGCTTTCCACTTACCATAGGTTCATTTGCGTTCAAAACTTAGGACAAGTGGGTTTTAACCCATTCTTTTGTATTTTAACCCCCTTACAAGAAATATCGCTAACATTTGGCTCCATGGGGGATAGAGTCGTCCCTGTGATGCTCTAAGAACTCTTTTGCAAATTCAGTGCCTTTGTTGTTGGGCTATGGAGTCATTTATTAGTCCGAAAAACAAAAACAAAAACAATATTTACAAAACAAAACAAAAAGAGCCGACTGTGGCTCACGGAAAACATTTTTTTAAGAAATGCCCATTTACTAGGCTGCTACAAACTTCTTTGCCTTCCAGATCCTACAAACTGTAAGTGTTGTTTGAAAATACTTTGAGGATCTTGAAAGGCCCGAACCAAAGGGCATCAAATTTACTGTGTTTTCCCTTTTCCTGCCTGGGTGCATCCCATTTGAGCACCAGATCACCCTGCTCGAATTCTTTCTTTTTGCTCTTTCTGTCAAAAACCTGCTTGATCTTCTGCTGATGATTGTAGGCCCTGTTCATGACCTGTTCTCTGATCTTCTGCACTTCCACCATCTGATGAATCCTTCTGATCACATGATTAGGTTCTCCGTCAAAGTCCTGGAGGAAATTTTCCACAGGTAAGGCAAGCTGAGTGGGGAAAATAGCCTCTATTCCATAAACAAGATGGAAAGGAGAGATGCCCAGGGATTTCTTGGTCGTCACCCGATCAACCCAGAGAGAAAATTTGAGCTTTGAGTCCCAGGCCCTTTTATTGTCCTCCAGTAGCTTCTTAATGAGCTTGATCAAACTTTTATTGGAGGACTCTGCCAGTCCGTTTCCTTGAGGGTAGTAGGGAGTAGAGTGAATCAATGAAATCTCGAACTGTTTACAGAACTTGATCAAAGGCTCAGACCGAAATGGGTAAGCATTGTCAGTAATAATCTTGCTGGGGTAGCCAAATCTAGCTATGATATCTTCCAGGAAGCCGATAATCACTTTGTGAGAAGTGCTTCTAGTAGGGACATCTTCTATCCATTTGGTGAAATAGTCAGTTGCAGTCAGAATCCATCTGTGTTGGCCACTTGAGGGAGGATGAATTTCCCCGATGAAGTCCAATCCCCACTGATGAAAGGGTGCCGAGACTACCACAGGATTTAATGGCAGGGATTTGAGCTGTTGCTTTCCTGAGAATTTATGGAATTTAATGCAAGCTCTGATTTCCCTACAGACATCAGGAAATAAGGTGGGCCAGTAGTATCCAGCCCGGAGGATCTTGTGAGTTGTGGTCTTCCAAAAATGATGACCTCCACAGAGACTGCTATGGAAATCGAACATAACCTTCTGGTCTTCCTGCTGGTCCAGGCACCTTAGTAATACCCCCAGAGGGTCTTTCCAGTATAGGGCTTGATCAATGAGGCAATACCTGACATCCTTGAGCTTTAAAGCTCTTGCCTTGCCTTTTTCCATCCCGTCAGGAGGCCTCAATTCCTGCAGAAAATACAAGATATCCTTGTACCAGGGGCATGCTGCTAGTGGTAAAGCTCTTTGGGAACTCTTGTTGGATGACTCAGCTTGTTCGTTGATGAAATTGATTCCCAAGGCTCTACAATTTGACTCGGCCAACAACTTGGCTAAACCCTGCCCCTTTATCAGCTTGGTGGGCTTAATATCCAAATCAAACTCTAGGATCTTGGCGATCCATTTACCTCTCCTCCCATCTATGTCAAGCTGTATAAGAATATCCTTTACGGAGGTTGAAGGGACATATGCAGTAAT
This sequence comes from Picea engelmannii, assembly GCA_009831015.1. NCBI lineage: Eukaryota > Viridiplantae > Streptophyta > Pinopsida > Pinales > Pinaceae > Picea > Picea engelmannii. The sequence continues at coordinate 1,072,487 of ML777027.1, forward strand.
ATTTGAATGCAAGACATAGACTCTGAAATCCTTGAGTGTTTTCACCAGGGCATAAGCATGCTTCTCCATGATCTCGTACCAGAGATTTGCATCTCTCAATGCTTTGTTATAGAAAGCAATGGGTTGTTCTCGCCCTTTATCATTTTTCTGCAACAAAATTGTCGCTACTGTATCACAGAAAGCAAAAGAAAATATCAGAAAATCTTTGGAATAATCGGGACTGATTAGCACAGGCGCCTCAGTCAACGCCTTCTTTATTTGGGCAAAAGATTCCCTGGGTTCAGTAGTCCATTTTACTTCATTCCCCTTCCTGAGCATGGCTGTGATTTGTTTCACCAGTTCAGCAAAATTTGAAACAAATCTCCTCAGAAAATTAATCCTCCCCAAAAATGCCTGAACCTCCTTTTTGGACCTGGGGAGTGACAGGGTCTGAATCGCTTCCACCCTGCTAGGATCAATTCTCACTCCCTCTGCTAATACTATATGGCCCAATAGCTTTCCCTCCTTCATGGCAAACAACGATTTCTTGGGTTTTAAAGAAAGGCCATATCTCCAACACTTCAGGAAAACCTTCTTCAAGTGGCAGCGGTGCTCTTTATCAGTCTTGGAGAACACTGTTATGTCGTCTAGGTAAATCACCACAAACTTATCTTTTCTTCTGATGAAGGCTATGTCCATGGCTTGCTGAAATATTACTCCTACATTCATCAGCCCGAAAGGCATTTTGGAATACATGAATGTGCCCCAAGGAGTGGTGAAGGTTGTTTTTTCCCTGTCCTCAGGCATGACTGATATCTGATTGTAGCCAGAGAAACCATCAATCATGGATATTCTGGAAGCACTGGTGACCTTCTGCAATATGTGCTCCATGTTGGGAAGGGGATAATTATCTTTCCTTGAGCTCCTGTTCAGGTTTCTGAAATCAACACAGAGTCTGATTTCGCCACTTTTCTTTCTTACTGGGACCAAATTGGCCACCTAGTCAGAATATCTTAAGGGGACAATGATTTGGGCATCCAGCAGCTTCTTCACCTCTTTCTCCATGATGGGTAGCAGCATGGGATTTATCTGTCTTAGCTTCTGCTTGAATGGCCTAGCCTCTTCTTTTAGTGGGATCTTGTGCTCAATAACTGATGTGTCATACGTTTTGAGGTCTTCGTATGTCCATGTGAACACATCGGTAAACTCCATTAGCAACTCAGTATATTCAGCCGTCTGCTCCTCGATCAAACTCCTTGACAACTTGACAAACTTAGGCTCCTCTGGTGTGCCTATGTTTCACTCAGTTGTGTCAGTCTCATTACTTGAAACTCTACCCTTTACCGCCACATCGTTCCCATCAAATAACCTTTCTAATGGGATTAGTCCTTTTGGTATGTGATTACTTGGCAGCTGGATAATCTGGTAGTCAACAACTTTATTCAACAACTCTCCAGGGTGATGATCAGGTTCTCCTTCAATGTTAGGATCCTCATCTATGAGAAATGAAGAAAAGTCATCAATGGATTGAAGAAACTTTTCAATTTCCTGATCATCCTCAAATACCTTCCAATGATTGACGTTGTCCAGTACAGAGGGTCTGTATTTTATTTCAACATCAGATCCAACAGTGGGCAACGCAGGAACTTCGAGCAAACTAGCTGAGAAGGATAAAAAATTGGCCGGAGCATTTTCTTCCCTGGGAATGAAAGAGATGTTAAAAGCCAGGAATAAATTGACAACTAGGTCCCATACCATGTTCTTGTAATTCTTGAGTCGAGGATGATTGGCCTGATAAACGTTTTTGACCTGCTGGACAATCAGTTATGCATCCCCAAACACAACTATCTCCCTTATTCCCATTTCTCGTGCAATCCTTATACCCAGGAAAAGAGCTTCATACTCTGCCACATTGTTGGTGACTTCAAATTCCAGCTTGTATGACAGAGATATGTTCTCTTGAGAAGGGGATATGAATACTACCCTGGCACCTACACCCATACTGGAAGAAGCTCCATCAAAGAACATCTTCCAAACAGAGGTGGTTGGAGGAGGCGTCTCCTGATTGAGAATGGGCTTTTTTCTGATCTGCAAAGGGGCCTCAGGAGTCTCAGTGACCTGTAACAAGCTAGACCCTAAGTCAGTGTCCAGTGCAAAGATGGGGTTATTAGTGGGGTTCGCTTCATCACTGACTATATAGGCTAGTTGGGCTTCTCTGTACAATCTCCTATGTTCTCCCCCAAAGACTGGAATGGTGGCATATGTGAGATCCATCTGTAATGTCCCTCCAAGTATCTTAATCCAAGACCTTGACAACAACATGCCAAACTTGGGGGGAACATCAGCTACCATGATATCCATGACCATACTCTTCATGGGTAGATGAAACAATGAAACTACCAGGTCCTTGATGACTCCCAAACACTGAACTCTTCTAGAGTCAAAAGAATAGAGGTCATGATAGGCTCGGGTGACTTCTAGTCCCAGCACTTCCATGATGGTTTTGGGCATGAGGTTGTGGGAGGCCCCTGAATCCATCAAGCAGTTGTGCAACACTTTTTCATGTATGTTCAGGGATGTGTAGAAAGGAGGGGATGAATCATCTCTATCTTCTACCATAGGGCCTAGGACAACTATTGGCCTTTCATCTTGGAGGTTTATGAAGTCTATGGAAGGGCATGAGGCTTCAGATTTCAAAAGGTCAGAGAAGCATTTTTTGAATTCGCCATGTTTGATCAGCTCAGTAAGGGGCATAGGGATTCTGATCTTTTGAATCTCATGCTCGAAATTAAAGGAAGATGTAAGTTTTGGAATTTCTCTTATTTCAGAAACATGATTCTGGACAATGGGAGAGAGGGGTTGGGCCTTCTTACCTCTGTGACTATCTGCTACCTCGTTAGCAGGATTTTCTGCTCTAGTGGACTGCTCCAGAACATCAAGTACTGCTGCCTTTTTGTCGGATCTCAGGTTATACCTGCCTTGACCACCGCTAACCTCATCTCCCTTGCTCAATTTGTTTAACTGACTATCCATGAGAGACTCCTCGTATGTTTCTCGAGTCAGATGAGGAAAAGGAGGGGTGACTTCTAAGCAGTGGATTTTAGGTACAGGCTTGTCTTCTTCCCCTTCTTCATCAGCCACAAAATTGTTCTGAAAGGGAGCCTGAATTCTTTGGTCGTCCATGTCTCTTTCCTTCTCTCTGTGCATAGTTGGAGGAGCAAAATTATTTGGCCTTCTGAAACCTCCTTTGTTCTCGGTGTTCTAAGGGCCCTTATATGTTTGCCTCCTCTCTACCTTCAATCTCTCCATCTCTTCTTTCATAAATTTCATCACCTGGGTCAGCTCATTCACTTGAGGGTGGGATGGTGATGGGTCGGAAGTTGAGGCTTCCGATTTTCCTTTTCTTCTGTCTGCGTCGGCCTTGTTCCTTAGTCTGTCAGCTGCTAATATATTGGATTCCACTTCTAAAGCCGCATCTTGCATTTGAGCTAAGGAAGTGGCTCTTCTTTCTCTTAATAAAAGACAGAAATCAGGGTCAAATGCACCAGCATAGGAAATCTGAGCAGAGGCTTCAGAAGGCTTTACCTCTGTAGGAATCTTGTTATACATCTTATTGAATCTTTTGGAGAAGTCAGAGACAGACTCTCCTTCCATCTTCTTCAGGGACCCAAACTCTGTCATGTAATATATGTAATCTTTCCTATCTCCCCATTGCCTCAGGAAAACACTATCTAGGGCTTCAATTCCAGCAATAGATCCTGGGGCCAGTCCTCTAAACCATTTCCTTACCTCACCATCCAGGCTCTGGACAAAGACTCTCATCCAGACATATTCATTTTCGATATTCAGGTTGTCTGCATAACTGTAGAAAGCAGCCAAGTTATCTTCTGCAGTTATGTCTCCTTCTCCAGTGAACTTAGGCATGTACTTCAAGTAATCTCCAGAAGGGAGAGGGTTCATGGGATGAGGTAAGATTAAGGGAGCATATATAGCGGAAACTATGACATCCATTCTATTCAGAGGGGGATTAGCACCAGCCATAGGAATATTAGGTGGAGGAGAATTTGGAGGAGAAGGAGTTCGAACAGGAGATGACGGGAAGGAGGTTCTCGAAGGAGACGACGGGGAAAACAGAGGGAAGGCTAGGGGTTCTGAATGTGCAAATGCTTCTCTTTGTGAAATAGTAACAATAAAAGGACGGGTTGTGAAACCTTTCGAGGCCTGAGGTCTGTACTGAGGCACAACTTCCAGAGAGGGTGGAGTGACAAGGATCTCTCCTTCTGATACTAGACCAGGAGGAGAAAACTCAGCAGGAACACTCCCGAAATTCAGAGGATGGGAAACCTCAGAAAAAGGATATCTAGAAAGATGAGAACAAGAAAGTGGAGTCTTTATAGAAGGAGGTGGGGAAATACCTGTTTGAGCGGCGAAGCTTTATCTTTGAGAGGACTTCCCCTTTCTTCTAATCACCTCCGGATTTTCTTCAGTTGTAGCCAGAGGCAGTTGTGGATGGGACCGCGTGTGTCTGCCACTGGAAGCCACAACTGATCCAACGGGTTCGCCGCAGTGGAGTCGTCACAATGGAGTTTCCAGGTGCACAGTAGCAATCTCCAGTTCTGATTTATGATGCACCTTCAGAATCAGCTGATCATTGTCATTCAATCCCAGGGAAAATATTCAACTTCGTCCCCGGCAACGGCGTCAGAAATGTTGGGGTCAGAAGTCACTCTTGGATTGCTTGCAGGAGCAGAGCCCGACACCCATCAGTTTTTATGTCACGATTTGTTTAAAGGGATGATCAAATGGAGGTAAACTCAAGACAACATCATTTCAACTCTGAAACTAGGTCGGGTATGCATGAACGAGTGAGGTCTTTATAAACTTCAAACAGTGAGTTGCAATAAAGGGTGAGTAGGGGGAAGACTTGAATGAGAAGAGTGCGAAGGTCTGTCATAAACATCAGGTTTGTAACAGACTGGAGAAAAAAGCATCCGAACGCAAGATCCTTTTACATTCAAACAAAGAAGACCAGAGAATACAATAATGTCACAACAAATCCTTTATCATAACATAACTGCAATAATCCACGCGAATCATTCGATCATGAACTCCCTGGTATGAGATGAAAACATAGATGGAAAAGGGAAACTGTTTGTCATAAAACAAGAAATCTCAAACACAGAGGCACAACCCAGATAACTAGAATGGTTGCTAAAACTTTACAGTCGGGAGCTTCGCTCTACCATCGATAGATACAAAAATGGCAAAAACGCCTTCATATACTCAAACTAGAAACAACAACAAAATTGAGATGTAGCATTAAAAGCTTTGCGTCTACATGGATTCTGACAATCTGCAACTGCAATCTCTGAATGGTCGTGCAACTTATGGCAGACGTGATCGATCTTCTGACAGTTTCATCGGCGAATCGATGTGCTTTTAATTCATTTCCAGACTTCTCCATTATGGCGGAGACGATGTCTAACCACCACCAACTGCCTCAATAACTGCTTCATGGGGATTGAGGACGACCTGGCCAACTCAGCACTTTGAGATGTGGAGGACTCCTCGCGCTGCCACCTGGAATAACTGAATGGCTTGAAGAATAGGCATGGAGGCCAGCGCGAAGGATGGGGCGCATGACAGGAGTGGTGGCGTCGGACTAAGATGGCGAGGCCCGAAAATATGAGGGGGCGAGAGAGGTTATAGGAAAGACACATGGAAAAAGGAAAAAGCGTAGGAGGCAAGAGGGTAGACGTAATGGACACATTTTAGTGGGAGGTTGACGTGGAGGGAATAGGACACGTGACAAGCGGTGAGTGGACGATGAGACGGGGAAAGGGTGATCCGTCAGGATTTTTTGAAATGACTATGGTTGAGTTTTGTTTGCATGCATTAAATGACCATTGGGAAACTTAACGAAAGAACGAGGAAAAAAAATGAATTATACAGCCATTAACATATTTTCAGATTTGAAAAGCAATGAAAAGCAGCAAACCATAATGCACAAGTTTGATAACGGAGTTCGGCAACTTTGCCTACGTCTCCGGGCCTTTTCTCTGTGAGGGAGGCTTCTTGATTTCTTTTCAAAAGCTTATTAGTATATCTTTACAATTTCCGACTGGCTCCTAGACTTATCTGGTCTTGTTCACCATGATCTCTAGAATCTTGCACAACTTACGGCACCTGAAACGGATATACCGAACTCTCAAAAATCGTCCGACAACATCTCTACCTCAACAACTCCTCTGCCTCAAACTGGCTTTATCTTGGCCTTGCATCAGCATCTCTGCTCTGAATGCTCTCCAAAAGCTTTCAAAAATCTCCCCAAATGGCCTCAACATAGCCTTGGTTAAATAGTTTGGAAAGTTGGTTGCACTCTCCAACTTCCTCCCAAGAATTAGGCTTTTAAAAAAGCCCAATAACCCTTAAAAAATGATTAATTACATTAAAAATTAGTTGAAAGTGGTTGAAAAACCCACTTCATAACTATAATATAGTTAATTTTGGGCTTAGCCCCTTTGCCTGGGCGTGCGCCCCCTTAGGCGGTCACATGAGTTACCATGTGGCCACGCGCTATAGCGCGGGCCACCCCTTAGCTCTCGGTCGCATAGCATAAGGTCATGTGGAACATGGTATAAACCCGTTTTGTTTTATAACTATATTGGGCGCTAGAACCCTTTTCTGTTTTATAACCGTGCAACTGGTGGCTAACCGCATGGGCATATGGCAATACAATCAACCACGGGCCGGGGCTAAACCCCGGCCCGACCCCCGACCACCCATTACAATACTTTAATTCAAATAAAACTAAACCCCGTTCCATTACAAGTACCAATGTGTGGTCCAACGGTCGTGGACACGCTGTTAAGGCATAGTGTGGAGGAGGTCCGGGGTTCGAATCCCCCGGGCCACACAAAAATTTGACCTAGCCCTCATTGGCTAAACCCGGTGTGCCACGTGGCAGCCCGTGATTGGGCCACGTGGCACCATAACAACCAATCAAACCTTGACACGTGTCGACTTCTGATTAGTCCATGTCATCTGCCACATCATCTCTACCGTACGCCACGTCATCTTCCCGGTCATCCTTCCACATCATCCGTCGTACGATGCTGACGTCATCCCGTGCCACGTGTCACCCTTCCAGTGGTGACACGTGTCACCTCGGGATTGGTCCAACCGTACGCTGAAAATGCCAAAACTGCCTGACACGTGTCACTGCCTGAGGCTGCCACGTGTCCTGTACGAACGCCGCCACATCACTATACAGAAGCCGCCACGTCACTGTACGGAACTACCATGTGTCACTGTACGGACTGACACGTGTCATGTACGGACTGTACGGATAGGTACAGTCAGCATCCCAAAATTTTGCCTGTTTGGCTCGGCGGACAGAATGCGATATCTTCTTCATACGGACTCCGTTTGACATAAAAATTATA